>QRFJ01000321.1:866116-951116 GCA_006176705.1 Cocos nucifera
GGTCAACTTTTGACAAAGTCAAAGGACGAGATATGGCAGGTGACCAAATAAAATGGTATGTATTATTTTATAAAATAAGACCATCTTTTCTAATCCTGGAGCAAGCTTCAGTCAGATCAAGGAAGGTCTCTGATCGAGTACAAACTCCTTGGGCTCAGTCAGGGAAGAGAGGTATTTCAGGTTCGAGGGATAGATAAAAGACCAAGCCAACGTTAAGGTTCAAATCAGAAGTTAGCATGATTTCTCTTTAAAACCTTATTAATTATCTCTTTCAGATTCAATTGAACTGGGATTCAGTTCAAATTGATGGATCACCTAAGAATTCAAAAACCCTTGATTTGTGAATATTCAGATTAGATTCAGGTCTGTTATTGTAATGGGAGTATGTCGATGATCTCTCATCGACATTCATCAAAACTGTCCGTTTTTCCCGTATGGGAGTTCAGAAATGCTCGTATCAATAAGCAGTGTCTTAGAATATGATCGAGCTCTACGTTGAATTGACACATCGAAGGAATTGCATTTAAGCATGGGACTTTTTTCTTTTAAAAAAACCCCCCTAATTGAAAATATTTTCTTTTCATTTTCAGGATTCCAAATTGGGGAACTGGAATCAGGATTCAATTTGATTAGATTTCACCAGAATTCAAAAAAAGAAAAACCCTTGTATTGTAGTGATTTTTCAGGTTAGTTCAGTTTCTGGGTATAGGTATTGAGATATGGTCATGATCTCTAATCTTTTCCCGACTTATCATCAACAAAAAAAAACTCCGTTTCGGAAAAATGGATCCAAGAAAAACCTCTTTCTGAATTCGGAATAAGCTAGGAATGACTTCGATCAACAATCATTTCTTTAATTGGCGCTCCTAATGTTCATTTCAGTGAACCAAACCCTAAACAGTATATGTTGGGGCAATCTCCCATATCCAGGGAGTATGGATGTGAAAACCTTTGGTTGGCAGCTTACCTATTGTGGGATTAAAGTTCTTTCTATCTTTTTGAGGCCCGATCAGATTAGGGGTTTTAAAGGTTAAAAAACCTCGTAAATTCTAAATCTATCATATTGAGTAATCATTCGATTCGAGTCCGATGTAAAAAAAATCTAAATAGGGAAAACCCTTTCTATTCATTCACTCTGCATGGTCATGGCCCTCTTCTGGGGGAACTTGATTCTCATTGATCAATCATAGAGCGGGTTGGGCTTCCTTCCCACCGAGGGATAGCATAGATCCATCTTGATTTGCAAATCAAGTCCTAAAATTGAACATTGTTATAGCCAAAACCATACAACCTCAAGAGTCCAATGGCTCAGGAGAATCGGAGTAAGATGGTTGGTCAAAACTATAACATCCTCAAGCGTGGAAAAGCAACCTATATGGACCGATGGGCATCTCAGGTCAAAAAAGGGAACAGGGACATCCCACTACTTAGCAGCATTCGAGTCCAATTTCCATTTGACGGAGAAAGGTAGAAACTTCTAATGAATACTCGAGGTGGGGTCAGTCCATTTAGACGGGGAGGAGGCTCATCCACCTTTCTCGTCAATGATTGAACTCGGATGTATTGCTACCAATACGCTAGTGTGGGTCTGATTTCTTTGATTTGTAGTATGATCGGCAGTTCACCTGAGGATTGTATAGTGACACACCATTACTCGATGCGTTCGCCGATCATACCTGCTTTATAGTATACGAAGTACCCTGATACTCTCACTTCGATATCTCCACACCATAGGACTCAAAGGACTCATATTTATAAGAGAAGGGATTGTACCAATCTTTCGGGAGTTAATTCACCAATTTTCCCTTTAAGCAACGCATCCTTATTGATTGAAAGCATTTTATGAGTTAATCAATTGATTATTCATGTCTTAAATTTTCAACTCTTGAAAATATGATTATTATCTTACATTAACTCAAAGGATGTATCATAGACACTAAATACACATATGTGATAGAAAATAATCCATTTTATTGATAATAGTCAAAATTATAATTTTGCCCCTAGGAGTGTATTACAAGTGTCAACCAATTCTGACTTCTAGGGCACATATATCTAATAGAAAGTTGATTGAGATTGTTCGCCTGACTTATTGTAGTCTATCATCATTTAGGAATCTATTATAGTACTTTAGTCGGTGTCACGTCAGTACATCAGTCAGTGAAGCCAATTATTGCTTGTCGATCGAATGCTAAATCGGGATGGTCGAGTTAATGAACCCAATAGTTCTATTTCATAATGGGGGTAAGAAGGCAACTATATTCTTCTAGGGTGAGGTTCTCCTTTCATATTCTAACTAGTAGGCAATCTCGATAGATTTGTTTTCTCTAACAGCCCATTTGGTTGGGATATATTAGATGATGGGATAATCTGATAATTTCTAAAAATTATTTATCTAAAAAAATGATTGTGGAGGAAAATAACTTTTACTATGTTTGATTGATGGAAAGATTACTCCAAAAAATGATACCAAAAAAGAATTATTATATTTGGTTGGAGGTAATTCTATATAAAAATATGATAAAATTTATAAATATATCCTTTAATATAAAATAAATTTTTAATACTATGATAATATTGTCATATCCAATTAATTTTTATATGATTACTATAATCATCTAATCCTTTGCATAATGCCATCTCCATCTTAATTTTTTTTACAAAAGCTTTTTATTGAATGAATTTTAAAGGATATTAGAATAAAATCAATGATTATATATGTAGCTTTATTAGGAATATTTTTATCAAATATAGATTACCATCACTCCAAAATTTGCCAAATACCAACTCTGCAGTGGATTACTTCACCAAATTGGTAGAAGTCGAACCATTAGCATAAATTACCAAAAATAAGATGAAATATTTTATTCAAAAGTCAATCATATACCAATTTGGATTACCGTACACCATCATCACCAATAATGGTCATCAGTTCGATAATCAAAATTTCAAAGAGTTTTGTGCGAAGTTTCATATTACACACAAATAGACATCTGTCGGCCACCCTCGATCCAATGGTGAAGCAGAAGTCATTAATCGAACAATTCTACATAGACTTAAAACACGACTGAACGAAACAAAGGATCTCTACGTAGAAGAGCTATATTCGATCTTATGGGCATATCAGACAATCCCTCGAATCCCAGCAGGAGAATCGCCATTCAACTTGGCATATGGAACCGAGGCAGTGATCCCGATGGAAATTGGTTTACCATTAATGAGAGTCGAACACTATGCCAAACCAAGCAATTCTTATTTAAGAAGAGTCGACTTAGATCTACTTCCTGAAGTTCGGCAAGAAGCTCAAGTTTGGAAGGCTATGTACCGGTAGAAAATCGCCTGATAATATAATGCAAAGGTCACATCGAAGGTATTCCTTTATGGAGACTTAGTTTTAAGAAAAGCAAAAGTTTCAAAATCTTTGGATCAAGAAAAACTATCTCCAAACTGGGAAAGACCTTACAAAGTGATCGAAACTCTTCATCCAGGCACATACCGACTGAAAACTCTCAATGAAACAGCTATTCCGCAAACTTAGAATATGGACAATCTAAAAATGTACTATCAATAAAGTTGTCCGAAAGTATTGCAGTAAAATAATTGGATTTCATTCCTTCAATTCGACTATGTCATAAATGACTGATAGTATGTCATTCAAAATGATCACTAGGCAGCAAACAGTTGAAAAACTCACATTACCAATTGATGATCGATTATCGATTGATAGTTCTGTAGTTTGCTGACTTAAGATCGGAAGTATATCGATGATCTACTAGAAATAAAATGATTCAACATTATGCCGACTTAGCTATGTCTTAGTGAAATATACTAACTTAGCCATGACTAAGTGGAATATTATGTCAACTCAACCAAGATTGAGCAGAACTTAATGCCCACATTATTTTAATCTAGTGAAAATGTACCGACTTGACTTCGATCAGTCGAAAGATATTCGGCTTACCCTTATTTATCAAACAAAAGAATTTTATGCTTAAACTCTAATCAATTAATATTCGATGACTACTTAGTTCAACAATCAGTAGAGAAATCAAAATCACCAACTAAAGAATGAAGATTGACACTTAAAAAAAATTTCAATACAGAAGAAGGAAAAAATTACAAGCCGATCAATGATCGGAATCATCAACTGCGACCGCATCAATAACGGCCATCGTCGATGCTAATTCTTTTGAAGTCAGAGGAGGATCTAAAGCAGTCCCCTCGAAAGCAAGAGCAGGTTTTATAATGACTGGAGCCTCTTCAATCAGAGCTTTCTCAGTCGGGGCCTTCTCAGTCGAAACTTCTTCGATCGGAGCCTCCTCAGTTGAAGCATCCTCACCCGACTCTTGATCTGCATCGGTTCCATCTCCCTCGAAGTCAAGAGCAATGATGCAACTCAAGTCTAGATCCGAATACACTTTGCCGATTACATCTCTACCGTCTTCATATCCGATCAAGTAGGCGAGATGACTACTCTTAGAAAGCTTATCTTTGAAGTCTTCCGAACCTTAGAATTCTTCGCTCCTTCGCCCAACTTAAGGCTGCCCGGATCGATGCTACTTCTGCTTTGGATGATTGCAATTTCTTCCACTCCTCCAACTTCCAAACACAACTGTCACACTCCTTCTAGAGTCGACTGATGTGATGCCTCTTTATTTAGATTTGAGACTCCTGGGTCTCAATAATCCAGTCTGCCGACTCTTTATTGGCATGAATCGATACCAACTTAGGACAGACAATTCCTAATTCAGAGTGCGCCGAATCCAAATCATTATTGGTCAATTCCAAGTCAGCACGTGCCGACTCTAGCTTAGCCTTGAGTCTAGAATTCTCCTCTTCAAGTTTTTTCTTCCACTCCTCCATCTCCTTCTCTTTGTCGAAGATGGTGCGAAGGCATTTGAGCATGGTGTCCCTTTCTGCAATGACCACCACCATCTTGTCTGACCATTTTTTATGAGTGTCAATGTAAGCCTGGAATCCTTTATCCAGCACCGACACGTCATGAGCCACCTGAAAAAGAAAGTATGTTAATATAATGGAGGAGAATCAAATTAAGTAAAAAAAAGAGGATACCGACTTATCGAAATCATCAAAAAATAAAAAGAAGAAAAAATCTCGGCCAAGGTCCATTTCTTCTGGATCTATTTATCGATCGGGAGAAGAATGGCTTCTACTAAATGCCTTGCCAAAGTCGGGTTCTGCAAAGCTAACTCCCTGACTGGGATTTGAATGTTAATTGATCCTGAGGAATCACTCGGGTTTTGACTCTCCGTCGAAGCCCCACTTCCGGTAGAGGTGGCCGGGGCTTTTTCTTGCCTTTGACTAGGCAGTCTCTTAATCGGAGCTGACATCCAGTCGAGTGTGGGGGGAGTCTAAGTCGCCACTGGCCATTGCTTTTTCGATCTATCCTCGGGCATCGACGGCACCCGAGATATGGCCGGCTCAATGGGGGCAGTTGGAGCTTCGATGACCACTATGTCATCGTCAGGCTCCTCAACAACTGGCGGAACTTCTGTCGATACATCTTGGGTTGATGCTAGGGCTGCAAACGCGACGACCGCCTCAATACTTGGAATCCTAACGATGGAGCATCGATCAGGCCGACTTCAACTGATGGTGGATCAACCTAATGAGTGGTTGCTGCTGGAGCATCGGGCCTCTTTTTCTTGGTCACTCTCAACAACCCTTCATCGACAACCGACTTTCTCTTACCTATATATCGGTGGATGTCAACCACCGAAAGTGAAGTCGGAGGATGCATGGCTGCAAACAAAAATGAAAGTTGGTGAAAGTCAAAATCAGATAAAGAAAAAGAAAATTTTAATTGGTGTATCAAATTATACTGGCAGTCAGTGCTGGACCAAGCCCGGCATCGTACAAAGCTTGATCGGTTTAGAGTTCCTTCTGTATCAAGACTTCCATATCCTTCAATTTTAGGAAGTCTTTCCAATCAGCCATATCAATCCAATTGTTATCATTCGGGCTGGTATTTGGAGTCTCCTAGATGAAAGAAAAGCCCCATGGAAGAGAAGAAGATACAAAAAAAATGGGATCTTCTAGTCATGAATGGACGATGGAAGACTGAAAATAAAAGAGAGGCCCTTCTTCGAGGCAAACATCTACCAGCCATCGGCCTTGAGATGAGGATGAAGAGTGAGAAAAGGATGCAATAAAGACAACTAAGGAGTAGTCGGGATGGAATGACACAAAAGAGCAAAAAAAACTAAAAGCCGAATGGAGTTTGGTGCAAGTTATACCAGACAAAGTCGATAATAATTCAGGATGTTTCGAATGAACTCTAGAATTGGAAATCGGAGGCCCGACCTAAAGATTTCGACATAAAAAGCCACCTGACCAGTCGGTGGAAGGTCACCCGACCATTCGGACTAGGTATGAAGAATTGAAATTGCTCTGAAACATGACATTATTCTCGGACAGTTAGATCACATTTTCAACCGATCATACTAATGATGATAGCACGATCATTGAAGCAGCAAAATGGTGAAAACCTTTCTTACTGAACATGCTAATAATTGTTGCACGATCATCAGAATGCCAAGTGTCCCCTTGATTTACAGAACAATCATCAATGCTGAAAGAAGAGCAGCCGCCAAATTGAAACTCGAGATGATTGATGAAGACTCTCGTCGTTCAAAATATCGGACCATATGGCAGGCCACGTGTTTCCACCACTTTAAACTTGAGAGTGGAGGGCAACTATTGGGTTCATAAACTCGGCCATCCCGATTTGGCATTCGATCGACAAGTAATAGTTAGCTTCACCGACTAATGATCGGTACTACCAACTAAACGGCGACCACAATAGATTTTCAAATGATGATAGACTACAATAAGTCAGGCAGACAATCTCAATCAACTTTTAACTAGTCTGGTACCTGACATATAATTGGCGAATCCTACGAGCGATCAATTATTGATCGATCAATCGATCTGCAGTCGGCTCTTTTCAACCAATCGTCAACCAACTTACTGACTTTTGACTGTCGATCTCTTAACCAATGATTAATCGGTAACTCCCGACTAATTCTTCAAATGGAACGACTCTAAGAACGAACAATCACTGATTGATCCAAATATCAGTCGAATGTCGATAGATGATCGATATAACCGATATATAGACGGCGTGACCTATGTTCTCGATGCAGAATGCATGTAACAATTTCTTTATGATCACATAATGAGCATTAACTACTCGCTTAATACCAGAACAAGCAGGATCCACGATATCTATCCATTACAAACGGTTACTAATCTATTCACCTATATAAAAAGGAGATAAATCGAATACTTTGGTAAGATAATTCTGGACTAAACTCTGCCTAATTCTACTTTAATTATCCTATTCATCATTCCTTCTCTAACTTAAGCATTAGAGAGTTTCCATTGAAAATATTTTCGATCAGTATGAACTTCTTTTGCTGGTAACTTTCTCGGACGACGGGCACATCAGAGGATTGATCGCAACAAGAACTATCCGATACTCACCCTAGAAAAATATAGTTGCCTTCTTATCCCCATTATGAAATAGAACTAACCGGTTGGAAATGACTTCAATGCATTTTTATGAGAAGATACATGGATTAGAGAACAACCTCTACGTAATTGTTTTTGTAATCTTTATAGTTGTTATAGAAGGAGAGGTATTACAGTGAGTCTAATGGAATAATAGATGATCAAATTAGGCTATTAAATGTATAACGTTGCTCAACAATTCTACAACTTTGGAGCTCAATTCTATCTTGTTTATTAGGAGATGTCAAACTCCACCATTGAGGATAAAATTATTTGGAAGATTAAGGCCACACTCAAATGTTTCCTTTTAACTACTTATAAAAATAGGCTTAACAATAGAGCTAATCTATATCGAAAGCTAAGTGAATGCATCTTCTAGCCCTCTGAAACTTTAGGTCATCTACTATTTAATCGCATTTTCACTAAGAGCATTTGGTTTACCATGCTAAACCTACTTGGAATACTTATTCATTTGAACTCTTGAATTTTTGAACAAATTAAAGGAAAAGAAAATACTAAAGGACATGATACCTTTGATAGGTTGGCTGCAAGAAAGTTTTGGGCATGCTGGATGAAAAAAAATATATAATTATTTTAAAATAAAATATTTTCAAAATCAACTACTTCATTAGTCCTTTCTTAGCAAATGATCATCATCGCTCCGTAGCTATTCCTATGGCCATTGGTCAAGAATGCTCTTAAAGTCCTCTAGTAGCTATTCCTATGGCCATTGGTCAAGAATGCTCTTAAAGTCCTCTAGTTTCTGTTGTTCTTGTTAATCTTGTACTCTCTAACTGTAACTCTCATGCTAGCACGTCTTCTCTTGATTTTTTTCTTGCAATTCTTCATTTTGGGTATCTTCATCTAATAATATGGTGCATGTGCCTCCCCTTCCATCCCCTCTCTCCCACCCCCCAACCCCCATCCACTCCACCCAAAAAATAAATAAATAAATAAAATATTAATTACTAAACTCAGGAGTAATGGTATATTTCATATATAGCTATTAGTATTAATGAAAATCTTATTTGAGTGGGTTAATTATAAAAATATTTTGGATGAGGCAGCGTCAATAATTAAAAAAAGTTTTTTTTTTTATTTTCTTTTTAGAAGTGGTATGGATTTTTTTAAAAAAATACCGTACTCCAGTGAAGCGATCTTCACCCATCGCGCATCCATCGCCTCTACCTTGTTCCCACCCCACCCGGTTCTTTTCTACTTATTCGCAGCCGCGCACCCAATAAAACCCTTTCTTCGGCCCCCCGCTATCCCCTCTTCTTGTCCGTCCTCCCTCGAGAAAAGACAAGTCGGAGGGCGAAGAGAAAGAAGCCGGCCGCTAATGGATCTCGCCCTCCTAACCCCCGCCCCTTCCACCCCTTCTCGCCACCTCCTCTTCTCCCCCTCCAACCCCGCTACCCTCTTCCTCCGCCTCCCTCCCCGCCGCCACCGCGCATGCCGCCGCTGTCGGCTCTCCGTTCCCCGGAGCTCCGCCTCCGATGCCGCCCCCACCGCCCCCGCCGTAGACCCGTCGGTCTTCGGAGGCCCCCGGGAGCTCTCAGGTCCCCAGGTGCTTGTCGACGCCCTGCCCCCTCCGGCTAGGGTGGCGAGCTCCGTCGTCATCGCTGCCACCGCTCTGGCGGCAGGGTACGGTCTAGGACTTCGGTTTGGAGGTAGCCGGGTTGCGGGGCTTGGTGGTGCAGCCGCTCTTGGAGCGGCCGGTGGTGCTGTGGTCTATGCTCTCAATTCGAGCGTCCCGGAGGTTGCTGCAGTGAATTTGCACAATCTTGTGGCCAGTTATGATGATCCGACGGCAGTGTCGAAGGAGGACGTGGAAGCAGTCGCCAAAAAGTTAGTTGGTTTAGATTTGTTCCCGGAAAGTTTAATTTTTTTTCATTAGATTTTTTAGTTGTTTTCGTTTGAGAGATGATAAAGAGATAAAGTAGATTGCTCTAGGGTGACTTGATTGGTTTCTGGCTCCAGTGTTTTGGGTTGGCAGGGAACAGGGTTTAACGATCTAGGAATTTGGGCTTGTTAGTGGTTTCTGGACACCAAGGAAACGGGACCAAGAAGAATGCAGTTGGTTCCAGTTAGTAGTCTATTTAAACTATTCGTTATTTGGGCGATGATTGATGAATGTATCGCTTATTTCAAATTCAAATCGTATTTAAAACGAGAGTTTCTGATTGATTTTTAAGTTTTTACGTGGCTGTTAACCTTTTGTATTATTTAAGGTGTAACCTTGTTCTATTTCCCCCCTCTGGATTTAACTTTGCAGATATGGTGTTAGCAGACAAGATAACGCCTTCAAAGCTGAGCTTTGTGATTTGTATAGTCGGTGAGTGAAACCATATGAATATATATGCATCTACGTTCTATTCCTTTCATTATTGCTTTGGTGCTGGCAAAAGTGCTAGTTTTTGACAGTGCTACAGGTATGGGATAACACAGTAAATATACGTGGATGTATTTGTTGTCTCTAAGCATGTGTACCTTGTTATGTTTTGTCTGGCACTGATTTACTTTGATACCGTTTGTGCATCATGGTCAAATATGAAGTTTATACTGATATTCAGGTAGAAGTTCTGGCATGCTTCTTATGAAATATTAAAGACACATATAAAGTTATGGAACATCTTTCATTGATTATGCCAAATCGTGGTGATAAAATTGATGCATAAAAAGCACGATTGCTACATAAATATGAATACATGTGAACTCTTAAGTGGACGCCATCTATGCTGCAGAAGTATGTTCACATTGTTTCATAATCATATTTTACTCTACTTGATTATGTTTTTCTAATCTAGTTGGTCAGAGTCAGTAAATATGAATAGGCAGCAAAAATGCTTGGATAACAGTTGCAATCATTTACAGAAGAGTTATAGCAGCAGCATATAACCTTTACACTACATGATTATAATAATTATCTTATTCATCTAGTAAATTTGTTTTAAGGGACTACCAATACTTAATTGCTAAAAATTTTGGAATACTTCAATCAAAAAGCGCCTGTTATAATCTTTTGTCTCCAACAATTTATTATCTGTCCCTTTTAGTGCCTTCTGGTTGTATGAAGAACTGATTGAATAGTTGAAGAAGTTTAACCATGAAGATCAAGTACCTTTTATTCATTAACTCAAGTGATAAATTGTTTTCTTCATACGTCATTCAGGTTTTTGTCTTCAGTTCTTCCACCTGGTGGTGAAGATCTTAAGGGACATGAGGTTGAGACAATCATCAAATTTAAAGAAGCTCTTGGAATTGATGATCCAGATGCAGCATCTGTTCATATAGAGGTAAAATACTTCTGTTTAGTTATTTTCTTGATGAATTGTTTCTACGTATCATACTTAATTGAAAACATTATAAGTTTTTGTTTCTTCTTCCTCTTATTCTCTTTGCTTTCAAATTTTGTAGATCGGAAGGCATATTTTCAGGCAAAGGCTGGAAACAGGAGATCGCGAGGCTGATATAGAGCAACGCCAGGTACGTTATGCATTCTCTGAAGCCACTGGACAAACCATCCATATCTCTTTAGGTCTTTGAAGGATCAAACACTGGCTGACAACTATAAAGTGGGTTTGCTGCACAGGCATTTCAAAAGCTCATCTATGTTTCAACACTTGTATTTGGGGAAGCATCAAAATTCCTTTTGCCTTGGAAGCGTCTGTTCCGAGTCACTGATGCTCAGGTATTTAAATCTTGTTGGTACTTAATATTTGAATATTTGATCTTGTAATCAGTCCTATTTTTTCCTGTAGTAAAAGGATGGGCAGGGATGGGTTGAGCATTAAGTTCTAGGTTCACTTGAACCTCGAAAACATGGAGCACTACCAGCTGGTCATGATGCATATGCACTCTCAGTGAAAGCAGAAAATTCTGACCACTTGACACTGCAGCTTTTATGTAACATGTCCAGGCCCCACCCATTGGGCATATGACATTTAGGTGCCAGAGTGCGTCTAGAGAGGGTAGCCATGCTGGACAACCAGATGCTTTAATGTTTTATTCCTCCCTTATGTAGCATTTGAGTTAAAGGAAGAAAATATACCTTTTTATATCTTATTTGGCAAAATCTTGATGACTGTCTATCACTACTTGAATAATTTATGGAGCAACTGATTTGAGTAGACATGTTTTGTTCCAAGTCTTGCATCATAAAGATCTTGGATTTGATATAATTTCCCTATCACTTCTCCATTTTGCGAGTTTCCAATCTATATAATTTTTAATTACATAGGGTGTTAAAATTTCATTGTTTTGATAGTTTATTTGTGGATATGTTTTATCTCCATCCAATACGACTTCATTTTGTTTACTGGATTTCTGAAGATTTTGGTAAGCTGACTCTTGACGAAACATGCAATATGGTTATCAATGTAACAGAATTAGTTTTTCAACGCCAGGTTGATATTGCAGTACGAGACAATGCTCAGAGATTGTATGCTTTAAAGCTAAAGCTGATCGGAAGAGGTGATGCATGAATTCTCTCTATCTCTACTTAAAACTGGTGATACAGTTAGATTGTTATTGCATTAAGTCTTCCTAACTTGGATTGATCACTATGTCATTTATAACTCTAGTTCTATATGCCTAAAAAGATATAAGTTACAAGCATGCTATTACTAGAAATACTAGACCAACGGTTAATGCTGGCCTAGCATCAATTATTGGAGCCACCTACTATATCTCCCTGTGGAAACTTTTCTCTTTAAACTTCTGTGCCAAAGGAAATAGTCGTGAAGCCAAGGATTGAAGTTTTGGGTAAACAGAGCCCAGAACAATTTTGCCTTGCACATTCTGAAACTAACTGAAATTCTTGGTGGTTGTCAAGTTTGGTAGGTTTTAGTCCAGTATCAGCCTAAACTAATTATATATGCTATTTTTATTCATAATATGGATATCAAATATTATTTTATGGTCATATTTATGCATATTTTAAATATAGGGTCATCTTGAGGTCATTTCTTTTACTTCTTTAATTCAACTATATGGTGCCAATTTTGGATCATTTTTTTCATTTTTGAATTAAAATTCAAAAAATGCTTATGGATGATAGGTCTAACCTATGAGAAACAAGTACCTTCTTAACATTAACCATATACTTTGGAAGTGCTTTTTTATCAAAAAAAAAAAAAAAAAAAAAAAAAAGAAGAAGCATTTGGCAGTTTGGCTATAAGAAATTTAATAGAAAGGTAGCTTTTCCCACATATAAGAGAATCTTTTGGGTCTTTAAGATAAGTTTTTGAAGATAAATAGGAGAAGTCCCAATGAAATGATTTGAGGTTGGATATGCTAGATCTCAGCTTAAATCCTCGAGACATGTGTATGACATTTATCTAATCATTACCATTTCATATTTAGTAGATTTTAATCTGTCTTTCGTACTTAAAATGATTGTAAGTATTATATCATGTTTCATATTCATATGTAATTATATGTTACTGTCATTTTTCGGTGTTCGGGATTAGATTATTATCAAAGACTAGTTCTTTAATGTTTCATTGGTTTTCAAAAGTTCTTATGACTCTTCATATTTTTTTAGGTATTCAGTCCCAAACAAGAAACCATAGATCTGATCATTAAAATTATAGAATATGTTTTAAAACTATGTAGCATTTATTTCCTTGGCTTGGCTTATTTTGCTTCTCATATTTTTCCTTGTTTTCTATTTTTTCATTTTTTGAACAGAACTTGAGCTGAAATCAAAACCTGGCAATCCTAACTAAACCAAAGAAAAAAAACTGAGCTTTCAAACCTTACGTAGAACCTTCTACCTACCTGAGCAGGAATCTGCCTTTTGAACATAGGATTTGTTGGTTGTGAGACAAGTGTCTGGCTAGGCTACCCCTTCTGAAGCTCTTATTACTATAATTTCTAGTGTTTGTGTCAAATCTGCTCGCCCATGACATGACTGGAGCTACCGTACTGACAAAAAACACTAGTTTTTGGTAAAAGAATTCATGGCTGTAATTACGAATGAGTAAAATTTTCAGTTGAGTTAAAATAAGAGCTTATTGTGGATTATATCTGTTCCATATGTTTTGAGAAGCTAAATTTTTCAAAATTTAATTTCTTAGTGGAGATAATATGGCAAAATTGAGCTAAAGGTAGACTATTAGTGGAATTTTTAATTTCTCCATAGAGATAATTATGGCAAAATTGAGCTAAAGGTAGACTATAAGTGGAATTTTTTTGTTTATTAGTCTAAATTAACCCATGGTCACTAATAATTGCACCAAGCTAAGTTTTTCAAAATTTAATTTCTCCATAGAGGTAATATGGCAAAAATGAGCTAAAGGTAGATTATAAGTGGAATTCTTTGTTTATTAGTCTCAATTAACCAATGTCCACTATTTATTGCACCTCTTGTTAGTTTAAATTAATTTTGGACCTTTCGTTTCTTTGGGTGGATATCCAAAATCCAAATAGATTTCTCTTTGTTCCATTGAGACTATTGGCAATGAGTTCAATTCATTTTGCATGCTCTGGTTGATTGATTATGCTGTGTTTTTTCAGACATTGAAGCGAACCAGCTTATTGATATGAGGAAATCACTGCTTCTGTATAGACTCTCTGATGATGTATGTGCGCCTTTGACTTTTTTTTTCTTTTTGCTGTCTTTATTGTATTATTATGAACATCTGACAGACCATGAAGTATTTTATATTCTAGAGTATTTTTGGCTTGTCATATTGTTGGCCTCTAGGTTCCATTTTTCAAAAATTCATGTTATGATGATATAGTTGAGAAGTAATCAAGTGTTTAGAGAGATACAAAATTTTAGGTGAGAAATGTGCAAAATTTAACAGATATACGGAGAACTCCAGTAATGGTCTATGGATAGTTTGCAAACCACCTTTTCAAAGTTTGCAAGGCTTTTTCTAGGTTTTTTTCTCAAAAGCTTGTCAGTTGTTGCTCCATGAATCTAAGAAATATTCAGGAAGTTAATTTTATTCTAAAGAAAGGATTATCTGTACCATATTTATAGAAAGGGAATTCAGAATTTTGAATATTCTTTGCAGGATTCTGTTTGTCAACTTTTTTGGACCACATTAATGTTCAATTAATTTAAAAATACCTCACTTTGCAAAAAATATTCTATTTGGAAATATATTTCCATCATTATTTCTAAAAGAATCAATTCCTGAATACTTTTCTCTTCCCTGAGTTCTTTCCAAGCCAGCTAGCTTTCTACTTTTAATCCCTAACAGACTACAATAAATAGCGGATGTAATGTATCTCCTAATTTGTTATAATAAATGGATTTTTAAAGAGTGTCTCATTGTCGAGGTCTCATAACAGAAACTGGATAATTAGAGTTTATGGAACCTGTCATAAATTGGGCTGTGAATGTGATTATATTGATGGCTGTGGAGCACTAAATTTTTTAATAATTTATTATGTTCTATATGTTTATATTACTAGTTGCACATGCCAAAAGGACCTGCATAAAATGGAAGGCATGTGCAGATTTTGAGATTTTTTATTTCTTAAGCATAGAAGGGGAAGCTTCGGAATGGAACTAAAGGCATTGGCAGTCCAGCCTTCCGGACTCCAACTATTTCCTTTTAATAATGGCACAATGGAAGGCTTTAAGAATGGCACCATGAGAGGCTTCAAGACTTAAGCATATGCTGGACTCCCAGTGTTTATATTTTTAGTGTGGCAATCATGGGAGACCCCAAAGTCTCACATGCATGCTGGAATCAGGGCTTTCCCAATATATATTAGTAGATTTTGGATTTTCATTTACTTTTTCATACTTTCTATTGTTTTTTTAATTTTAATTTACTTTTTGTTTTTTATTTTATAATTTTTTCTTCTTTATTTTGTTCTTCTATTTTTTATTTTATGAAATGTATGTATTTCTTCTTTTTTGGGGTTAAATCATATCTATTTCTTTAATATACATTGCATGCGCCCTTTTATAGTTATTAGTTGGGGACCTATTTGACATTGGTTACTTGCAGATTGCTTCTGAGATGTTTAGGGAACACACAAGAAAATTGATTGAAGAAAATATTTCAGTGGCACTTGGCATGTTGAAATCTCGGACAACAGCAAGGTACAACTTCTGTTCTTAATCTATAATGACACAGGAATTTGAATTCTTGTCAAATTTCCTTATCTTTATCAGTTTGCTGACCAAGAATGTTCCTTATTTTTATATGTTAAATGTCTTGTCGCTTTGTTTCAAACAATGCATGGTCATATGTGTAAAGTCTTATTAGGAAGTCAAATGGTATATTTTTTAGTAATCATGCTGATTTTTTAAAGATATTTAAACCAGTAAACACTTCATGTACATGTTTATCAATTAAAGCAATACATTAGGAGTTACCTAAACTTCATTTATTGACATAGAGTCTCTTACTTAAGCATGTGAATAAGTTCAACAAAATACAAAACTACACCTGCCAAGTTCTAGGTCAATTAGACTTAATATTAATGCAAGGATTTAATTGAAGCGTGCTTTTAAATTAAAATTTGTAACCATGTCACTTTTTACCAGGATTGTTAACCAGAGATGAAAGTCATCTTCTGGGCAATTCTAATGGGGTGTGGATATGTTTCATCTGAAGATTAAAATGAACAAGCAATATATATTGTTTCACTATTAGACAGATGATGAAGTTTAATATATCTAACAGTGACTTGGTATGCTTTCAATGAATGAGTAATTACCTTAGTCTTATCAAAATTTGTGAGTAAATGTCTTAAATATGGGAACGAGATATCTCTTAGAATATCTAGGGACACCAGACACCAAAATATTTGTTCCACTTCAAATTTATCTCCAGAAATTTTCCTCCCTCAACAATCTCTCACTATCACAAAATTATAGATATTAATTTTTCTTAAGACAATTTTAAAAAAAAACTCTATCAATGGAAGCAGTGGTCATCAATATCTTTTGGAGCACATAGGTAATTTAAACCTTCTTTTAGAACTGCAATGAAGAGAAGTTTTGGCTGTTAGAACCTTCTCTGGACAGCAATTTATTATACTCTTTTTTTATGGAACCAACCAATAAAGATACTTTCTCTATATTAGGCTTAGTATTTAGGTCTATTTAGTTTTAACTTTATGGTATAGCATTAAGTTATAATTTGCTGTTTGTTAGAGTTTAGCCTTTTTAAGTATTTCTCTGTATTTTCGGGTTTTATGGGGTTTGAACTTGAGTTTAGTTGTTTGTGAGTATGTTATTATGCTGGTAATAGGTGTCTACGTGATGGAGTGAGATTTAGGAGTTTAGGTGGACATTTTCTGTAGTGTTGGTCCACTTTCTTAATTCAGGAGGGCCACAAGTTATGTCATATATCCATATGCTCTCCCATCCTATCTCATTTAGAGAGTGGGACTATGAAGATCTCTTAGGTGCCTAGAAGATGGAAACTAATGAGAAAATAGAGGAGATAAAGGATATGAGAAAGAAAAGGAAATCAGCCCGTTCACCCATTAACCCTTGATCACTGTACCACCTATTTCTGTCCTGCTTGATCTTCTTTTGTCCATGTTAACCTTTGATTAGCCATCCAGTGATGTGGCAGTGTGGTGTTCTTTGTGCCCAAAGAGCTGGTGTAAGCAGTTTATTCTTAATGCCAGTCTCCTTGCCATCCTCCTTTATTTTTAATACTTTTTTTTGCTCCTCTTTCGAGTAGGCTTGAGGGTTGAGATTATGATTAAGGCGACCTTGAGAGTGTAGATTTATTCTCTTTGCAGATTTTTGCAAATCTAAAAATAAATCAGATTTAGATTAAAAAATTTGAGTTCTCAAATAATTTTAGACCATAAAGTGTAGAAATGATCATGTCTTTTTATTTTTATTTTTTAACACTCTTAAAGAGTTCTTGTCTTTTTATTTTTATTTTTTAACACTCTTAAAGAGTTCCAAACTTTGGGGGATTGGTAGCAATAACCACTTGGTGCAAAGAGGGTCCATCTGGAAAGATGCATATGATCATTAAGGAATATGGAGAATTGGAGATTCTTTTTGTTGCATGGAGCTTAAACGACCCTTTGATTGGTGGAATTTCAGATGATTGGGGTCCTATGTTTTTGCTGCCAAAAGACAAGGGGCATTCTCTGTTACAGGGATAATAAAGTAGTTGGATATCCTTTGACATTATGATATGCAACTTTTGTTTCATTCTGCAACAAGTGGTGTCACTAAGTATGGGGCCCATTTCACAACTGGTCACCTTAATTATGTAGTTTTATTTTCACTCAACAACTTTCATGGTGCTTGGATGACTTTGAATCTTATGATATTTGCAGAGTTTATTTCACAGAGGATATTAGAAGGATTGCCACCTTTCATTATGGGCATTCAAATATTCCTTTTGCATAAGTCTTGTCTCTTAGAGTTTGGGGTGGAAATGACTTTATATTCATCCTTAATTCCATTGAAAACATTTTTAGTCCAAACTCCATAATGGACTTATTAGTATGCCTTTTGCAATCATATAGGTGATCTTGATCGTTGGTCATTCCAAATCTTACACAGACCAGAGGTGAAATAATGAGATCATTCTTCAGAAAAGATGAAAAGGCCCACATGTGATATTCATATGCTTGCATTTTTTAGCCTAATCTCTCTCTCTCTCTCTCTCTCTCTCTCGGGAAGGAGATACCTCAATGCTGATTTTATTGCCAACTTGCTTGTCCAATACAGCAGGGCTATTACTTGAAATCCTGCAGGATGCCATCCCGCTTGGCTGCAAAACCATCCCTTGGAACTGTGTGTTTTGTCTTAAAGTATTGACCAAAACAAGAATGTATTTATTACCATTACCATGAAATTGTGCTACAACCACTGTGGATCCGGCCATTGGGTTCTTTCATTATGTTGCAGATGTGAATGATCAACATAGGGAAGTCGAAGCCTGAAATGAAAATGAAAAGACATCAAATAGGTTAGCCAAGCTATTTTGCGGTATCTTCCAACTGTAGGGTGTGTATTTATAGCTGCAGTTATTGTGATCAAGTAAGGGCTTAAGGACTGCTTTTTTGAGGATGGAAGTGTGATCAGATTTGGAATTACCTTTGTTTTGTGAAAGTGAACCCTGTGCTTTATAAGCATTCATGATTTTAGTCTGAAGTACCATAGCTCAGATATGCTTAATGGCGATGAGTAGTCCACTTTCTGTCTTCTAGACCTTGGAAGACTCTTGACCTGGTTCGATAAATCAATCTACTTGCCTGGTGAGTTGCCCTCCTGATTGTTATAGATTTATTCCTTGTGTGGTTAGCAGAAGTTTACAATAGCCTTTCATCTCTCTCTCTTTTGTGGAAAAAACCACATTAACATCTATTTTACACTGTGATTTAGGTAAAACTAGAAAGTTCCTCAAGATTTAAATGGTGACTACAATCTCCGATCATTCATAATGATCTGCAATTGAAGAATGCCCCTGCTTTAGCATTTTAAAGGACCTGATCACCATGGCAGATGGATTACTGATTCTGTGTGTAAGGGAAATTGGGCCAAAACTCCTGACTTATTGCCTGCAGAATCTAAGAAGGCTGATTACAAGATTGTACACCAAGTTATGGTTTACTTCCATTTTAGTTTATCCATTGTTTATATGTGATATATTATCAGTAAAATTTTGAATTAAAGAACAAGAGAATTTATTAAAAAAGAAGCAAATAAAATATATTATATTTTTCCAATAGTTCTATTATATAAGTTGCGGCATGAATATTTTATATATCTGCATATGCAGATTTGTTATACATAGTCTGCAAGTGGTTCATCTCTCTGTTTCAGATTTAGCTTTAACATTTTCACTAACAAATCAGATGGATGCAGCACAGGAACAACGCTTGTTATTGAGGAGCTCAATAAGGTTCTGGCATTCAATGACTTGCTGACATCATTAAGCAAACATCCTGAAGTTGACCAATTTGCCCCTGGGGTTGGACCCGTTTCTTTATTAGGTATAGATAATTCTTTCATGCTCAATTTCATTGCCTCTTACTAGTCCAATGTAACAATAAAATGGCATTTATGTGTATTCTTGCTTAGGTGGAGAATATGATGGTGATAGAAAGATGGATGATTTAAAATTGCTATATAAAGCATATGCAGCAGAATCTTTTCCAAATGGACGTCTTGAAGAAAAAAAGGTGAACACATATTCCGATAAATTGTCCAATATTTGACATGTTTGGTATCTTAGATTCTGGCAATACAGATATGTTGACATGTATGTGTTTGTTGATAAGCAAACCAGCATAAATTATGAAACATCGTGATTCATGAGTATAAACCAACTTGTGAAATTGTACAAAGGAAAATACTGTATCATGACAAAGAAAAAATGGTAGTGTTTCATTTGGAGCAAGGTATGATGAACCATTACAAGAGGGCGTACTGGCTGGCTATCAGTTCGGTACCGATATGTACCATATCGACTTGATGCATATCGAAACTAAGGTGAGGGTGAGGGAGAGGGAAAGGGGGAGAGCGAGGAAGGGAGGGAGGGGGGGGAGAGAGAGAGAGACTCCAGAGTGTGGAGATTATAACATGGAGCAGAGGCCGAAAGAGGAGACGGGAGAGAAAGATTAGGAAAAGGATAGAGGGGTGAGGGAGGGAGGGAGGGAGAGGACTCACTCGGCCACAAAAATTCTGACTCTGACATGAGGAGGATGAGTTCAAACAAGTTTAGGAGATAGATGTGGTCTTCTCTATAGATAATGTTGTTGTCGGAGGGGGCACTAGGTTTTCCTGTAGAGACAGGAGGACCAAATCCTAGAGCAGAAGCTGAAGGAGGAGAGAGAGGACGATCGGGGGAGGAGAGAGGGGAGAGGATAAAGGGAGAGGAGGATTGGGAGAGAGGAGAGGTGAGAGGGATTCATGAGAGATTGTGAGATGGGAAGAGGTTTTAAACCATTTAAACTTTAAACCAACCAAACCATCTCGATAATTAACTGGTATGGTTCATGATACCTTGAACTGCCTGATTTGGGATGGTTTAGTGATCCTTAGTCCAGAGTGATTGCTACATAGAGCAAAGTGTCCTCAAATAGGGTCTTAGGAAGATCAATGTTATCATTAAAATCACCTTGGCCTTGTATAATTGGCTGAAGCCTTGAACTATCAAGAGACATTTTTCAATTTTCATTAGGAACCCGTACGCATTTATCAACAAGTAATCTAATATATATCTACAGCAAAGCTACCCAACTCTTGTATATCTAGGGAGCGGATTTGGGACTTGTCACTAGATTTTACATAGAAACTGGTCACAACATTTTTTACCAAAAGCTTTGAAGTAGAACTTTTCTATCATAAAGAGATTTTTCCAATGAGCTAAGTCATGAGGACATTAGATTCCATGGCAATCTTTAAGCCTCGAAGACTTTGCCTGTTGTCTTTTTTTTCTTTTTTGAAGTGCTTAGATAGATCTTTGTCGAGCAAGTCAGACCCTAGAAAATTCCCTATCTGGATGATAGAGTTATTTTTGAACTCTGTCATAAATAATACAGTTGAGTATTGACTGAGAGTACTTCAGGGAAACTATCTAATTTTGTGATAAGTCTGTTCCAGAATTGCATTTGAAATTTGCAGCATCCTTTTTCTGCTGAGATTTTTGAATATGGTCAAGTTATCAGGCATTTCTTGATCTTGAAATAGATATTTCAATGATTTTTTTTTTTAAAGATTCTTGAACCACAAATGTCATCGTCGGCACATACTTGAACTGTTCTCTTATATGTTGCTCCTATATATTGTTAAGGGGCTTCTGGATGCGCAAACAGACTATCCATGGTTTACAGGTGAAGAGAACAAAATTAGAAAGATCTATTTCGATGATATATTTTTTCTTAAAGATTCTTGAACCACAAATGTCATCATCAGCACATACTTAAATCTGTTCTCTTATATGTTGCTTCTATATATCATTAAGGGGCTTCTGGATGCACAAACAGACTATCCATGGTTTATAGGTGCAGAGAACAAAATTAGAAAGATCAGGGTATCTTTGACAAGTGTGACAGACCCAAAGAAACCCCGAACATACATACATACATACATAATCACTTGGACATTCACCATACATGCATAATCACTATACATACACACATACATAATCACTTGGATATTCACCATCGCCATACATACATAATCACTTGGACATTCACACATACATATATACATACATAATCACGTGGACATTTACCATACGTATATAATCACTATACATACATACATACATGATCACCATACATACATACATACATAATCACTTGGACACTTAACTTTAATAAGGAAGTCTTGATATTCCAGGATATAGTACATACATACATACATAATCACTTGGACATTCACCATACATACATAATCACTTGGACATTCGCTTGGACACTTAACTTTAATAAGGAAGTCTTGATATTCCAGGATATAGTACATACATACATACATACATACATAATCACTTGGACACTTAACTTTAATAAGGAAGTCTTGATATTTGAGGATATAGTACATACATACATATGTTTATATTTCTATTTGAAAACCACAAAATCAAGGCAACATCACTTGGACACTTAACTTTAATAAGCAAGTCTTGATATTCCAAGATATAGTACAAGGGGGACATGACACTCAATTTATAATATCATCGTGAGGTAGAATATGACCAGTGATTTGAAGATGAATAACCTATATATAGATTTGATGCATAAAAATACATGGATTTGTTATACTTTGAAATGTTTCATCAATCTATACAATGGATATTGAAATTTAGATAGATAATATGGAGTTAATCTTTTGCATGAGTATGCATGGTGTTTTTGGGAGATTGACATTTATGGCGCTTGAGAGATCAAGGTATTTGATACCTTATTGATAGATGCAGTGACATGGAGTAGTGATACTTAATCCTCTTTTCTTTTAGCGATACTTAAATTCACTCAATTGACATTTGATAGATATATGATTGAGGTTCGTTGTACTATTACTGGAGCCTGGACCAATCGGCCGGCGATACAGTTTTGTATGTCCCCATGCCGTTCGATATTGGACCCGAACTGACACAGAAAGAGGGCAGAGGGAGAACGAGAGAGGAAGAGAGAGAGGGGAAAATAGGGCCTTCGGAGGCCACCGAAGGACAGCTGAGTTCATCGCACATAGTGGAAGCCGAAGGAGTGCGGAGGGAGGAAAGGAGAGAGAGGGAGAGAAGGCTGTTAGAGGCCTCCAAAGGCCTGGCTAGGTAGCCTTGCCACCGTCGAGGCCGATGAAGGTTGGAGAAGGGGCTCTATCCTCTCAATCGAAATAGAGGCTCTGTATGGTCAGACAACAATATGGTTCGACACTCCTCGAGCCGGATGGTTCGGCGAACCATGTATATGATAGTGTGTTACAAACAACTTGTAGATCATGTAGCATTAGTTTGAAGCATTGCTTGTTGGTGGCATGCAGTCTTGTCACTATCATCTTATGTACTATGCCATGCCATGGCGTTCCATGTCCATACTGCCAAGCACAGGAACAAGCACAGTTACACATAATTTCTCTGTTATAAGATTTCAAATAAATTCTTACTGCAAATTTTGTGCCATTTTATTTTTAAATTTCAAGAGAAAATGTTGCAATTTTTCATGAAAAATGCAGATGTCATCAAACAATTGAATGATTTATTACACACTTAAATGATGTGAAACATGTTTTTTAATTTTGTATTTCTTAAAGTTACAGACAAAATAAGGAAATTATACATCCAAATATCTGAGGTAATAAAAATATACTAAAAAATGAACATATTTTCTTCATAT
This sequence comes from Cocos nucifera, assembly GCA_006176705.1. Lineage (NCBI taxonomy): Eukaryota > Viridiplantae > Streptophyta > Magnoliopsida > Arecales > Arecaceae > Cocos > Cocos nucifera. The sequence goes on from QRFJ01000321.1 coordinate 889,442, forward strand.
ATTTATCATCTTTTACTATATTTCCTAATATTTCAACCTTTCTTATATTTTTTATTTTTTAGTTTATTGTTTGTTACATCAGTTAATGAAGTTGCAATTAGCAACCCAATTAAACTTTTCTTTATTGCTTGGAATAGCATTTGGATCTCGCAATTTCTTGGTTCTACATCAACCATATTAATTTCTCATTCTAGTTTTTCTTTCTTGAAAAATGCAGCTTGTGGCTTTGAACCATTTGAAGAATATATTTGGTTTAGGGAATCGTGAGGCAGAAGCAATTATGCTGGACATTACCTCCAAGGTCTATCGTAGGCGGCTTTCACAAGCCTTTAGTGGTGGTGATCTGGAAGCAGCTCCAAGCAAAGCAGCCTTCCTTCAAAACCTTTGTGAAGAACTACATTTTGATCCACAAAAGGCTAGTGGGATTCATGAAGGTACTTGATGATTTTTAAGTTTCCTTTTCCTATATAGACATTGATGTGTAAACAATAAAAAAAAATATCTTCTTTTTAATCAACGTAATTTCTTTCCCCACATTATCTACAAATGAATTCACCACAATGACATGTATGCCTGCAAGCTTTTATCTTGATAAATTAGCTTTATAATGGTGCGCTAGGTTTTTACATATTTAATATTATCATGCAACAATATCCATCTTCTTTACTCCTTTAAGCCAGCTCAATTCGAGTCAGATGGTTGAAGGGGCAATTCATCTCTTTCACTGAGGTAGTTTGAAGTTCTCCTCACCATTTTCTCTAATAATGACTGGTTTAGGGTGCTTGACCTCCACTATTAATTTCACAAATAGGAATGACCTGTTTGTGTTTTCTGAATTTGTTATTAGAAGTTGTTGAAAAAGTTAGATATATTTGTTGATATACATTTCTATTTTTTATTTTAAGTGGTTAAAAATTTATTAAGGTACAACTAGGAGGTAAGTATAAAGATAAAAGGGGGGAGGTAAAATCCACATAGATGATCCTTTGGCACTATTGCCTTATCGTGCTTTATGAAATGCCTGATTAACAACGATATCTCAAGGTTTGAAATGCTGAGAATCAAACCGATATCAACTATGTGTTGGTTGTGCACCATATCAACAAAGGGCACTCACTGTACTATAACATGGTCAGCATGCCCTTGGTACAGCCTATTTTGACACCAAATTTGTTTTTTTTTTTTTTTCCCTTTTTCTTAGTTATACTATCTTGATGCTATGTTTCTGCGATATGGTAAGAGTATCAATTTGAATGCCCTAGTCATGGTTTTTGTATGGTATCTTCTATGGCATAACAACACAACTTGGAATTATAGATACTTTAAAACATGTGTTATAATTAATAATTGAAATTTTGAAATGCAATTAGGTTACAAGAAATCATTGAATCAATAAATGCTACTGGAGCTTTTGAAGATTCAAGATGAAATAGTCTACAACCAGCACTCATTCAAAAAGTATTGAAAAACTTTGAAATGTTTCTGGCATACAGATGTAGCCTCTCACCTCAATACCGTGTCGAGTGCCTAGAGGGCTTGGTAGAAGTTGTCACCACATAGCAGGTTCATGTTGTGCACTTGGTAGAGGGAGTCGCACTACTGTTCGAGTATAATGTACAAGCAATGGGACTGATGGTGTTAGTTCATATCCTCCTTGTATTGCACCTGGTCATAAATATGCATGCCTTTGTCCTTGATTATGATCTGGAAGTCATCCTTTTAAATCCCACAACATAAACCTAGGAAGTTTTTCTTTTTTGAGAATTAATGATGCTTATTTTGAATCTCATGGGAAATGTATCCTGGATTCTCCCTATGCTTGTTCCTACCTTGAAATGGTGGAAAAATGGTGGAAAACAGACTAAATAACCAATTCAAAAGTTACCTTGAGCAGTATTGAGAAGTGCAGTTCAGTCTGATTCTAGGGTGATAGGGCCCCAATAAGCCCCTTACCACCCTGATTTGGGCTGAGATGGGTAGTTTTGGTCCAGTTTGGCTGATTCTAGGAAAGATGACTACTCCTATAGTGGCCAATACAGGAACCATACACGAGACTTTCCATAACCTGACTGAATGCACATATTTAGTTGGTTGAATTTACAAGAAAAACCTTCTAAATCCATTAATCGAAGTGACAGAGTTCACTTGATGCTCTCCACATATAAGCATATAAAAGGTTCTGGGATTTTAGTATAATATCATGAGTATTCAAAAGGGCAAGTGCCTTTTTTTGTAACTGACCAGAATATTTTAGAAATTCTCAAATCTGCAGAAATTGTAATCCGACCCAAGTGATCTTTATTGAATTTACATCTAAATCTTGGTAAGTGTTGATCATGAAACTATATTTACTTGAGAATGAAGGTTGCAATCGGATGCTGCTGTGTGCTACTATAGGATCTCGCCATAAATTTCTAGTGGTTATCTGAAATCTTTGAGTAGCAGTAAACCACTTGCCTCTTTTATCGGCAAGAAATTTATAAATTAAAAGTGAGTGCAGCATCCCTTTTCTGTGGCCAGTCTTTTCTTTTTCATTTTTTTTATAGATAATGTGATATCTTTTAAGGTTAGACTAAGCATATTGCAGAGTATCATCTTTTAAGATTGCACCAAGGTTTGCTGTGCTAGTGCATAGAGCCCTATAGTGGGTATACCATACCGTGTCGGTACTGAACCAAGACTTGGTACAAGGGATGCACCAAATCTTGATACGCCGAATCGACCCTCATACCTAGCATACGAACATTGTATCAGCATTGTGCCAGTATGGGGTCTGGTACTAAGATGATGAACCTTGAATTGCATACGAAGGAAATTGTTCCATGACCATTTTGATGCCAAGAACTCATTTTCAACCTCTCTAGATTGGAATTTGTCACCTTTTGGTATTGTTGGGTTAGTCCGTGCATGACCTTTGTGATGAAAATCTGCTTGTGATTGATGTTCCTGGGCATCTTTTCTACATGACTGGAAGTCTTGCTGATAGGAATCAAGGTTTACGCACATGCTCAAGGAGAAAGCGTCATTGAGAAATCCTAATCCTAATTTAATTTTATGGGATTTTTATTTTATTTGTTATTTTTTTTGGGGACTTTTAGTTTTGTTAAAACTCAGTAAAAAGAGTTCTATTGGTTTCAAGTCACCTGAGTTCTGTTAGGTGACTTTTTGTTCCTCTATTTAAAGGCTCCATCTGTATGGAGAAAGATAGATTTGAATAATTGATTGAATAATTGAGAGAATTGAATTAAGTTTTATTCTTTCTTTTCAAATTTTTTTTTTCTTCTTTCTGTTCTTTTGGTTTTGCATCACTTGCATTTGTGGAATGTCTTTACATTGAAATAGCAAGTCTGGTAGGAGTTTTACATGTCAGTGTATGATATGCTTTGCACGTGTGAAAGGTGCCTTTTGTATCATCAATGAATTCAAAGCACTTGATAGCTTTTTTCCCCTGAAAAATATTTTTTTTTTTTTTTCTTTTTTATGGACATGTTCTTTGCAGCGCCTTCTGGTTAGATATGGAGCTTGTGCTCCACTATGCTAATGTCTTGGGTCAACCACTGCTGATTTGCCTGGCAGTAACATAAAATATTATTTATTTATTTATTTATTTAGTGCATGTAAAGAAAGCTGCATCTTAGGATGTAATTCTAGATGAATGGCCAGCTGTTAAACCGCTACTTTAGTTGGCAACTTCACTTGCTTTTCTGTAAATTGAAGCACATTAAGGTTTCCTGGCAGTGCATAAAATATATGCAGAAGAATGAGATTCAGATAGCAGAAGTCAACCTTCTTTGTTGGATGTTTATCATCAAAGATCTGTGATGTATGATATGTTCATGTTTAAAATGTCTTTCCTTGTGCTTAGAGATTGAGTTGGTGTCTTGCAATAAGATTTTTTTTTCTTTCAATCATGTGCTTACAAATTTTACATTTTGAACCTGTAGAAATATATAGGCAGAAGCTTCAGCTGTCTGTAACTGATGGAGAATTGAGTGAGGAGGATGTCGCTGCTTTACTGCGTTTACGAGTTCTTCTTTGTATTCCCCAGGAAGCTGTTGATGCAGCTCATGCTGACATCTGTGGTCGCCTGTTTGAAAAGGTAACTAAGTTTGCCATGCTGGTCTCTGAGCTTGGACTCATAGTTTCTAGTTTCTCTCTGTATGCATCTCCTGAAATATAGCCAGTATGTTATAAATTTTAATAGCAGTATGTTATATAATATAAGTATTGTTTAGCACTTCCAGTGTACTTCATTTAAGTAAAGAAGGAAAACAAATAAGGCACTCCAGTGTTTTTTACTTTGAATAAATTCAATAGTTTAAAAACCAGTAGAAATTTAAAATTGTGATAATAGAATATTATATCCCCAAACTGCATCTATGGTAGGCAAATGGGCAACTAGCAGAGTATGAATGCAATTAATCTTGCCTTTTGTCCCGTTCATATATTTTAAATATTCAGCACTTTTTTTCTTTTGCTGTTTGTTTTGTAACACATCCAGCTGAGTGTTAGTCACACTATTTGCCCTTAGTTGTTTTGTTGTTTGCTTTGTAATTCTACACTGTATTCTTTTTCTTCTTCAAAGGATGGGTACTTATGGACTTAGGTACATATTTGTCTAAAAGTGCAAATAAACCGAAGACTTACAAATTCTGGGTGTCAACTTATATATTGTGTTCTTTTGCGTATGAAAGAAGATTATCTTGTTAATGAATAATTATTTTATCATGAATCCATTGATTGATAATCGACATCTCCGTGTTTCTATGTTTTGACTAATGCATAATTGAGTTTTGCAGGTTGTGAAGGATGCAATTGCATCAGGTGTTGAGGGGTATGATGCTGAAGTTAGAGCTTCTGTCAGAAAAGCTTCTCAAGGCTTGCGCCTTACGAAGGATGCTGCCATGGCCATTGCGAGCAAAGCAGTATTTTTTTTCCCCTAATAGCATGACCAACTTTTACGCCTTTGAAGGCACTTTCTTTTGTGAAACTTGATGATGGTTGAGCCCTATTAAAGTAGCTAGACATGTTACTGAAAATATCTTTCACTCAGGTGCGCAAAGTGTTAATGAGTTATATACAACGATCAAGAAGCGCAGGCAACAGAATTGAGGCTGCAAAAGAGCTGAAGAAAATGATAGCTTTTAACACCTTGGTTGTCACTGAATTGATATCTGACATAAAAGGAGAACCCATAACAATTTCAGCTGAACCTGTCAAGGATGACTCTAGACAAACAGATGAAGAAGATGAATGGGAGTCCCTACAGACACTAAGGAAGACGAGACCCAGCAAAGAGCTTGAAGCAAAGCTGGGCAAACCAGGTCAGACAGAGATAAACCTTAAGGATGACCTTCCAGAGAGGGACAGGGCCGACCTCTACAGGACCTATTTGCTCTTCTGTCTTTCCGGGGAAGTTACTGTAGTTCCATTTGGGGCACAAATCACTACAAAGAAAGACAATGCAGAATATTTGCTGCTAAATCAGCTTGGAGGAATACTTGGATTGACTGGTAAAGAGATAGTGGAAATACACAGGAACCTAGCTGAACAGGCATTCATGAAGCAGGCTGAGGTGATTCTAGCTGATGGGCAACTGACAAAAGCCAGGATCGAGCAGCTCAATGAGGTGCAGAAGCAGGTGGGCCTGCCTGCAGAATATGCCCAAAAGGTCATTAAGAATATAACCACCACAAAGATGGCAGCTGCAATTGAAACAGCTGTGAGTCAAGGGAGGATTGGTATACAACAGGTCCGAGAGTTAAAAGAAGCAAATGTTGATTTGGACAGCATGATCTCAGAACGCCTTCGTGAAAACCTCTTTAAGAAAACAGTGGAGCAGATTTTTTCATCAGGTACAGGTGTCTTTGATGAAGAAGAGGTTTATCAAAAAATCCCATCAGATCTTAGCATAGATGCTGAGAAGGCAAAAGGGGTTGTTCAGGACCTTGCTAAGGCTAGGCTATCCAACTCGTTGGTTCAAGCTGTTGCACTTCTCCGGCAGAGGAATCGAGAAGGAGTGGTATGGACTCTATGTTATATATGGTGTTGAATTTTTATTCTGCTTATTCATCAGTAGTCTTAGCATCTATTTGTCAATTGGAGAAAGGCCTAAAGAAACATCTGCATTAGCAAAATGATTTGCAAGACTGTTTATTTTCTTATCTAAGCTGGCAAAATACACAAGTTTTGATTTTCCGGTTCTTATTCCTTTCAAACACACCCACCTTCTACATTGTCTGTGTGAAAGCCTCTTTTTTCTTCTTTTTTTTCTTTTCTTTTTTCTTTTCTTTTCTTTTCCTTTTTTTTTTTTTTTTTTTGAGGTAAGAGAAGTGGAAAACCCTGTGAAGTGGCTGATTAATTAGAAAGATAATTTGATTTGGTGCTTTTAGCAGCGGTATACTTTTTTGCAATTATTCTATTGATAAAGGGTGTCATTTAAACTTTGAAAAAGTCTACCATCTTTTGGGAATTGAAGTTAATGTTCTTCCTACATTGTCCTTACAACAAATTACCCCACTGAAAATGCCAATGGTTACCCTTCTCCTTCAATTGGACTGAACTTGGAAGTTGGAACTACATTTCGCTAAATTACAAGCTCTGCATCAACTCTGGAGCAATAGTTTTGTTACTTTTATCAAATACACGTTCTTGAAAGAAACTCTCACCGGCAAGCATCATCTTTATATGAACACACTTGCCTCCTACACATCGACTATTCAGACTCTGTCCTAGGGCCAGTTAGATTGGAATGAAAACTAAACCTGTTGCATTTTATGCACACATATGCTGTTTCTTTGTACTATCTAGTTTGCTATTGTTTTTATTTGGTATTATATATAATGTGAGCTTAAATTTTGTTAAAAAAGTGATAGTTATTTGGCTTAACATTTGTATGTTTTTTTTTTTTTCTTTCTTAATGCACAAACATATTGAACTGTGGGAGATCATTCTCCCCCTCATGATGGATTATGTTTTGTAGCCTACTTGAAACAAACCAAAATGGCACTATTTTAATTCAATCACAATCGAGTAATCTATTATTATTTAAACACAACACGACACTATGTTAATTAAAAAAATGACAGAATTGAGATGGATTATATTACAGTTAATCATGATACAACTTACCAAGAAAGCAATTTCTTATGTTTGCTGTCTTCTAGAAAAAGGCTGTCAACATAAGTGTGTTGTTGTTGGTGTATTTTGTGCTTCCTGGCATGAAGTAGCTCGTGCAGGTCTTATGCTAACAATATGTGCACTGGAGTAGGTAATTTTACTTTTCTTATATTAAACCTTGAAAATTCTTTTTTGAACTGTAAGCAGCATCCTGAACATTCGTACTCTGCAAGTTATACAGATTAGATCTGTTGTTTTGACAACTCAAATGACATGGAAAAATGGTGAAAAATCTTGGCTGCAGGTTTCCTCCCTCAATGATATGCTTGCCTGCGACATGGCTGTCCCTTCGGAGCCCTTGACGTGGTCCTCGCCAGAAGAGCTTGCTGACCTATACTGTGTTTATCTGAAGAGTATTCCAAAGCCAGAGCAGCTCTCCCGGTTGCAGTACTTACTTGGGATCAGTGATTCAACTGCTGCTATGCTCCGTGACACAGCAGAGCGAGGAGCATTGCCAATTGGGAATGAGGAAGAGGAATTTGTATTTTAAATGCTTACTAAGTTTTGTTGGTCTTCTGCACTGGGATTCATATTTTACCTGGGAAAAGTTCTGGCAACATTTGGGGCCTTCAGTAAGTGGCTTGCCGTTTTCTTGGACGATTGTACAGCTAAATTATCATTTTCATCCATCTATTTATGTTGTTCGCTACTACTCTTGGCGACTGAATTACACCTCAAAGGTAACTGACCTATCAGCAAGATCATTTACTATGAACTGGAATCTTTAGATTTGATTTTAAGTTAAAAATTACATATTCCTGGCTATGGCATTTTGTTTTCTACACCTCTGGTGCCTCTGCAAGTGATACCTTGTCGAACCCCCGCATACCTTACTCTGTTACTGCCGTTGCTCATTTTATTAGTCTTATTTGCCGAGTGCTGGTATTGGCAGGCTTTGATTTAAAGTGTGATCTGGTTTAGGGTTGGGAAACAGCGGTTAGGGTTAGGGTATACGGAACATGGATTTGTTGGGTTGACAAATTGCCCAATTCTGCACTGGCTTAACATATGCAGGAAATTTGAGATGGATTAAATGGGATTACCATCGGTGGGGTTTCTGAGTTTAAGGAAATGAGTGGGGTGGGATTTGGCACCGAAGTCGGGCAGACCATCGGTGGGGTTTCTGAGTTTAAGGAAATGAGTGGGGTGGGATTTGGCACCGAAGTCGGGCAGACCATCGGTGGGGTTTCTGAGTTTAAGGAAATGAGTGGGGTGGGATTTGGCACCGAAGTCGGGCAGACCATCGGTGGATTTCTGAATTTAAGGAAATGAGAGGGGTGGGATTCGGCACCGAAGTTGGGCAGAGATCGTTGAAAGAATTGGTGGTTAGGCAAATAGATAAATCACTGGAAGCTTCCACGTGTCAGCGCATAAATGGATAAAATTTAAGCCATAGAGATTGACATTGATGAGTGTAGGTGGGTAGACACTAAAAACATTGAGATTAAGATCTATAAAGATTGCAAAATAAGTTATGATTATGATTGAACTTTATGATTATGCGTGAAAGGATCACTATAAAATATGATTAAAAGAGTTTTATATGATGGACAATCTAGAGATTATGGTTTGATTAGTTGAATTTTGATCTAAAGTAATTGCAAGATTGGTCATAAAATTTTATCATACATTGTGATTATTAATTTGATCAATTATAAGCTCAAATTTGATATGGATGAATACTATGATGTTGCTCTTGATTTTGAAACTAACTATTTAGTGACAAAATAAGGATTCATTCATAAAATATTTTAAATTAATCTAAGAAGATTTTTTATGATATTTAAATAAAATATTTTTTGAGATTTATACTAGAATATGGATCATGTATGAAGCTTGTATGTAGAAACAAAAATATAATTAGGGATATTGTAAAGAAGTCTATTTCTTATTAAAGAAATTAATTATGAGTATAGAATATTCAATTGATAGAATCTTTAATTACCATCTTTGGATCTAAATAATAGTTTTTATTTATGTCTATTGGAGAGTATATGGAGTGCATTAAACTTCAATTTAGAGCTTGGGTTTATAAATTGATCGAGAGTGCCATTATTGTTGAGGTTGCTAGTAAAAATTTTGATTGCTATTTTTTTATCAAGATTAAAGATCCTATTTATATCTATTCGAGATTTTGTGACACATGAAATTGTAATTTAAAAGTTTGGATTTATGAACTAATCTAGAGTTATTTTGCTCTTGTTATTGAGATCCTTAGAGATTTGATTTTAAGAGGCTTGCATGATTGTTATAAAAAAATTTTAATAGATGTCAGAGATCTCAATAAAAAAATAAAATTTAGAAGAGATGATTGAGTCGATTTTACTTAGATGTTTTTATGTAAGTCCTAACTTGGTGAAGCATCAAAAGATTTTTTTTATTAATTTTACTTATAATATTTTGATTTAAAATTTATCTAAATAGACTGATATGAGACTTAAGATTTGATTCATATTGAATTAGAGAAAACCTATATGATGGTTTTGAATGTGATATTGGACTTAAGGGTTAATTAAGATGGTTATGCAGCAGGTAAAAGTAGAGATGAGAATCAAAAGTTCAACTTTAGCTTTAATTAAAATTTAAAATTTTAGATATTTTCTATCTATAGTATAGAGTAATATTTTCATAAAAAAATTATTTTATGAATCTAAGAATTTTTTATGGTTTAAATCAGAATGTACAATGGAAGCATAGTGATCTGAATTATTATGACCTGATCAATAATATTACCTTTTTGAATTAGAAAATTTATAATAGATGACCTGATTTGAATTTTTCTTGTAGAGGATTATATTGATAATGAAAAGGATAATACTTTTTATTCTAGATTATGTCGAATGTCCATGAGTGCTTTTTACTGATAGGTCCTCTATGTCATGCTAAGAAAATTTTTAACATCTTAAGTTGAGGATGAGTGGACCATCGATTCTTGATCTTAGATTTAGAATATTCAGCGATCGATTTCTTTTCTTCCATATTTGAAATATATGTTTCTCTATTGATTAGAAAGAATATGAGATTGATTATCGATCTTAGATATTATACTCAAATATTCATCTATGGAGAGTATAGTAAAATTTATTTATAATCTTGTGATAGATCGATTTAATCAAGAGCACATACTATTTTGGCGAGAAACTTGATATTTTTATCTAGAATTAAAATATTAATTTTGATTATAAGAAATGAATAGTTTTGATTCTGATCAACTCTTGAGGTATTGATCTTTCTCTTATAAAATAATTTAATAAAAAAATTATATCGAGAATTAGAATAATGAAAAGTTTGAAGATGAGATTTGAACTATGAATCCCAAGTAAGAAATTTTGAAACTTGAACAAGAAAAATTTCGAGAATGAAATTTTTTTTAAAGGAGGAAGAATGTAATTTCCCAATCCCAATTCAGACCCAAGCCTAAAGATTTGGCATGATTCTTAAAACATCAGAATACATTAAAAAAAAATTGAAATAAACTAGCATTGCACATGTTGGAATTACCATGAGAGTTGAGGAAAAATGTGTGGAAAATTTTCCGAAGGAGTTCTTTTCTGATTTGAATCCTAAATCCGCTAGGAAATCAAAATTAAATTGGATTCTAATTCTTCCCCATGGAAGTCTATTTAAAGGCCTCAATTTATTAGATTTTTCCTCATAAAAATCACCAACATTTGGCCGTCCATTTTCTTTGTTTTCTTCTTAATATACTAGCAGTTAATCTTGCTTTAGTCATCAAAGATCGAAGTAATTCCCATCGAAGATCATGTAAATCCTTTTAAGCATCTTGCCCTCAATCTTCTGTGAATCCTAAGCTTGAATTTTATCCAAATATCTAATGATAATTCTTGAATAAAATTAGATTTTTGATTCTCCTATTTTTCCATGATCTCTTGTCGATTTTTTCATCACCTTTGATCGCTGTCGATCACTGAACTTAGGCTGTGGTCACCGTCATGGCCTGCTCTTCCGACCATTGGTGTTGTCAGCCAGTGGGAGGTCCTCTATCTAGAGAAGTAATGGGGGAACGTGAGTCTCCTGCTCCAAGAAGAAAAGAGAAAAGAAAAAAAAAAAAAAGAGAGTTTCTCTCTCTTCATGTGCTTCTATTTTCTTTCTCTACTTTTTCTTTTTAGAAAGTTTTGCTTTCTCTCTAGTTTTTTTTCTCTACTTTCTTTCTCTATGGATTTTTTCTCTAGAATTGTTTCTCTTTCTATGAAATTATCTCTTTAAGATTGATCAAATAAAGGACTTTCTTTTAATGATTCTGATTTAACCTAAGCAAAGAGTGTCCGATCCATGGTCGCCGGACAGCATGCCAACACCCATCTTGACTAAACCCAGATACTATAAGATTTGATTATCTATGATTTTTATTGAACTATCTTTATACTAATTCAACCATGATTGGATTAAATCACCTTAATTAGACCAATCGGATTATCAAGCAATGCCACCTGATTAGCCTATTCCATCTTATTAATTTCTCTCCTCTAATATTCTCTTTCTATATGATTTATGAATCTAGTGAATCTGACATATTGCTTTCAATTTGAATTAATTCTTGTAGAAAGTTTTGAATCGCTCTGTCAATCAAACAACATGCCCACACCATCCTAGCCTTTGTTGAGCATCACATGATCTAGTCCTTATTGATCTCTATTAAATCCTTATATTTCAAATAATCCTAATTTGATGAAGCTACTTGATCAAATGATCTATGACTGTCAATTGGTGTATCAGCCCTCACTTTAATTTTTGTCAGGTACTAATAGATTTGATCATCATTGATCTCTGTTGAACCATCTATTTTCTATTCTAATCATGATCTGATATAATTATCTTTGATTCGATCAACTAGGTGTTGAATGCTCTACTTTTGTCAACCTTATGAGGGTGTTAGAACATAGGATTTTTATTAGTTGTAACTTACTGATACAAGAATATATTTTGAATAATAGGTCCTAAAGCTCAGAATCAATTGAATATATCCATTCAGTGTTCTACAGAGATAAGTCATGAACCATCTTTTCAAGATATTTCATAATTTATTTTGAAAGTAAATAATTATTCTTTGAATTATGCATAATTTATGAGATTGTATTTTGAATGCAAAATAATTTATAAATTTAAGATTTATATAATATTATGGCTTATTGATATGCATATGTTGAATAAAATTATGATATATATATTATCTTACAACAGTGCTTTGCTATACATTAGATTTGAGCTCTCAGCGTAACTATGTTTCAGTGAATCTTGCCAATGAAGATTAAACATTGGTACTTAGTGGACCCCATCAATAGAGATTAAATGTTGATACTTAGTAGACCCTACCAATAGGGTTAAACTTTGGTATTCAATAGACCCTACCAATGGGGATTAAACGTTAGTAATCAGTGGACCTTACTAATAGGGGTTAAACGTTGGTTATAGTCTAAGACTAACGAGTTATATATATTTTATTTCAAATTGAATTTATAATTTTGAATGAATATGAATATTTATAAAAGATTTAATTTGCATTAATTAGCATGAAATATGTTCTTATATTCTTCATAGCATTTGTTTTTGAACAATGTATTTTATGAATATATTTAAAATATCTAGTTGAGATATTGATTACTTACTGTCACGCCCCCAACCTAAGATATGTGAGCCAAAGGTTATAACAACCACCGCATACACATGAAGAATTCTCTGCACAAGCATGCAAGGCATTCTAAACACGATATCAATGCATCACAATAGAATTTATAATAAATTAAGTTCAAAATTTAACTATTTAAAGTCAACTTTGATCTCTCATAAAATTTCAATAATATTCAAAAGATTTTACATCAATTATACCTCAAATAATAATCTTGTAAAATATAATAATGAATATATATCTAAAGTCGGTTGATATTGTTGACTTTCACCTCTAAACTCACTCTCAATGATATCCATATTCATAATTAAGTATCCAAATTTGAAAAATAAAAGAGAAAGGTGATGAGCTTGATAGCTCAATAAATAATGAATATATCAACTAGACATTCTAAATATATTCATAAAATATGATATTTAAAAATAAATATCATGAATAAACATAAGAATATATTCCATGCTAATTAATATAAATCAAATCTTTTCAGATATTCATATATATATATCCAATTCAAAATAAAATACATATAACTTATCGATCTTTAACTATGACCAATGTTTAACCCCGGCAGGGTCCACTGGATACCAATGTTTAACCCCTATTAATAGGATCCACTGAATACCAATATTTAACCTTTATTAACAGGGTCTACTGAATACTAACATTTAACCCCCATTGACAGGTCCATGGAGTATCAACATTTAACCTCCATTGATGGGGTCTACTAAAACATAGACTGAGAGCTCAAATTCGATGCATGTTAAAGTAATTTTGCAAAATAATAAATATATATAATAATTTCATTCAATATATGCATTTTTCATAACAAGTCAATAAATCATAATATTCCAAAAATCAGTTTCTGTTCAAAAAATAGTTTCATAAATCATGTATAATTCAAAGATTGATTATCTGCTTTCAAAATAAATTATGACATATCTCGAGAAGATGGTTCGGTACTTATCTCTGTAGAACACTGAACAGATATATTCACTCAATCCTAAGAGCATCCTTCAGAATTTATTATTCAAAATATATTCTTATATCAGTCTTAAGCCATAATTATTTAAAAATCCTAAGTTCCAACATTCTTATAAGGCAAACAAAAGTGGTAGCATTCAATGACCTGATCGGTCGAATCAAAGATAATTTTATCTTATCACGATTAAAATAGGAAACAAATGATTCGATAAAGATCAATGGTGATCAAATCTATTAGTGCCTAATGAAAATCAAAGTAGAGATCGGTACACCAATTGACAATTAGGAATCAATTCGATCAAGTAGCTTCATCTAATCAGTATCACTGAAAATATAATGATTTAATAGAAATTAACGAGGACTAAATCTTATGATGCTGGATAAAGGCTCGATTGGTATAGACATGTTACCCAATTGACAGAATAGTTTAAAAATCAACTCGGATCCAAATCAATAAGATAGTTTCACTGGATTCATAAATCACGTAAAGAGAGAATATCAAAGAAAAGATAAATTAACAAAATGGAATAGGACTAATCAAGCGATACTGTCCAACAGTTTGATTGGTCTAATCAAGATGATTTAATCAAATTATTGTTGAATTAGTGCATAAATAGTTCGACAAAAATTATAGATAATCAAATCATAGATGATCCTTTGGTACTATTAGATTTGGTCAAGATGAGTGCTAGTATGCTGCTCGGCAATTATAGATTAGGACTCCCTATACTAAGGTTAGATCAGAATCATTGAAAAAAAGCTCTTTAATCGATCAATCTTAGAGAGAAAAATTTTATAGAGAGATTCATGAAGAGAGAGAGAGAGAGAGAGAAATAGTTTAGACAAAGAAATTAGAGAGAGAAAATAGTGAAAGCATGTAAAGAGAGAAAGGAGAGGAAAAAAGAGAGAATCTCTCTTTTTTCTTTTCTTTTTTTTTCTTATTTTCTTTTTCTTTTTCTCTTCCTTCTTCTTCCTCTCTTAACAGGGGAACTCCTTTTCCCCTTGATCCTAAAACATAGGAGGCTCTCCTCCCAGTCGACAACCAACCTTGGTCTGGTGATCAACGGTGGCCAATCACATCGAAAAATTAAAAACAAAATGTGGAGAAATAGGGGAATCAATAATCCAATTTTTTCCAAAAATTTTTGATATAATTTGGCTAAAATTCATGCTTAGGAACCATGGAAGATTGAGATAAGACAATTGAAGGAATTTACCTAGTCTTGGATGAGCATTGATATGATTTTTGACCATCAAATCAAGATTAAACTGCCGATATATCAAGAAGATAATGGACAAAAAGAATCACGAATGACGACCAATCTCTAGTGAGGAAGAATCAAGGGAGTTAAGGCCTTTTAAATAGACCTCTATAGAAGAATTAGAGATTGATTTTAATTTGGATTTTCAAGTGGCTTAAGGATATTTGATCGAAGTAGAACTCCTTCGGGAGTTCTGTTTACTCGCCCGCAAGCCCAGCATGTGCAGAGCACGTGCTGGCTTAAAAATTTCTCTTTGTTTTTATTTCGTGCCTTAAGATCGATGCTAACTCCTTTGGATTTGGGGCCTGAATTGGGATTGAAGTATTACATTCCCCACCTCTGCACGTGCTAGCTTAAAAATTTCTCTTTGTTTTTATTTCATGCCTTAAGATCGATGCTAACTCCTTTAGATTTGGGTCCTGAATTGGGATTGAAGTATTACATTCCCCACACCCCCACCCCCACCCCCCCTCCAAAAAAAAAAAATTCATACTCAAAATTTTTCTTACTCAAGTCCTCAAAATTTCTTACCTGAGATTCATAGTTCAAATTTCATCCTCGAATATTTTGATTTTCCAATCCTCGATGTATTTTTCATCAATAAATCATTTCATAAGAAAAAGGTTAATACCACAAGGATTGATCTAAATCAGAACTATTTATTTCTTATAACTGAAATCAATATCTTAATTCTAGATAAGAACATCAAGTTTCTTATCAAAACATTAACTACTCTTGACTTAATCGATTTATCTCAAGATCATGAACAAATTTTACTATACTCATAGTAGATAAACATTTGAGTATAATATATCGATAAACAACCATACATATTTTGCTAGCAGATAGAGAACAATATCCATCAAATCTAGAAGAAAAGGAACCTATCGCCAAATATTTCAAATCCAATATCAAGAATCGATGGTCTACTCATCCTAAACTTAGGATGCTAAAATTTTTCTTAGCATGAGACCTACTTATAAAAATTGCATATTGACATCTAAAATAATTCAGAATCAAAAACAGTATCATTTCCATTATCAATGAATTTTCTCTATAAAAAATATCAAATCAAATCATCTATTATAAACTTTCTAATTCAAAGAATCAATATTGCTGACTAGCTCAAAATAAATCCAAATCACCATACTTTTGTTGCATACTCTAATTTAAACCATCAATATTTTTTAGATTCACCAAATAATTTCAACCAAAATATTATTCCATGCTATATATGGAAAAGATCTAAAATGTCAAATTCCATTTAAAGCCAAAGATGAACTTTTTGTTCTCATCTCTAATTTTATTTGGAGCATAATCATCTTGATTAACCCTTGATTCCAATATCATATTTAAAACCATCATATAGATTTACTATAGCTCAATATGAATTAAATCTTAATTCTTTTATCAATTATTTTAGATAAATTCTAAATCAAAATCCTGTAAGTAAAATTAATAAGAAAAATATTCTGATGCTCTGTCAAGTTAGAACTCAAATCAAAATATATAAGTAAAGCCAACTCAATCATCTTTTCTAAAATTTCTTCCACCGAGATCTTTAACATTGATCAAAATCTTTCCATAACAATCATACAAGTCTCTTAAAATCAAATCATCATTCCATATTAGATTTTATCAAGAACCTCAATAATAACAAGGGCAAAGTAACTCCAGATCAATTCCTAAACCCAAAAATTTGAATTGCAATTTCACACATAACTAATTTTATTTTTTGTTGGCTAATTTAATTTTCCTGATAATGATCCTAGCATAGCGTTTCCCATTATCAAATTTTTACCAAATATTTAACTGCAGCTAATATTATATCTGAAACCTTTTCTTCTGCAGTTTCAATTACAAGATTTAGAACATTTTCTGTAATTCAATTGTAACCTGCAATTGCAACTGCAGGCATTCAAAAACCTATTTTGAATGCCTGCAATTCAATTGTAATATTTACAACTGCAACATGTCAAGGAAACCGATAACAAGCCAGTGGGCTCTGCGGTCAACGATGTAGCTGATTTGGCACGGCAATGTTCGCTCGTGGCTCTTGCATCCCCGGCCACGCACTCTTATTAACGCGCATACCAAGCGCATAAACGAGGACTCCATGCATTTCCAAACAATGACGAGGGATGGAATTAAAGACATCTACCAAGTGCTCTCTGAATAACCACATCCATGGCACGTGGTGCATAGCATCGTTAATCACTAGAATAAATTTGGCAAAAGTCCTCGAAGCGTTTGCTACGTCACCGATCACGTGACGGGCTGGGGCATGATGCAATGTGACCACAATAATTGTTATTTCTCAGATGAGCGTCCGGGACGACAATTATACTTTGCAAGAAATACGCGGGGTTGGATATCACTTAACATCCATCATCCACCATTCCAAACTGTTTACGATAGCAATATATTACAGTCTAAACCATCATTCACTGATTGCTCCTGGGAGAACTGAAATCTTCATCGTCCAACGTTCAGCTAAAAATTTTCCAATTCTATAAACAATTTTTATCCGTTCCCTGTTTTAATGCAATACGGATTGACATCCATTTTCTATCCCACATGATTAACATAGCCATCCATCTCTAGAAATAAACATGAAGTAAGACGGCATATATTGAGCGCTCAAAAGGTTTCAGCAAACACAACCATGCAAAAAATTACTTATTCCCTCATAAAATATATCTACGAGGTTTTCCATTAAGAACGGAACCGGCAAGCCCACATGCAATGCCCCCATAGCCAGGAAATTGTATGATAGAGATAAATAGATATTTCTTTCAACTCAAAGTGAGTATGAACTCTGCAACCGATAACAGTATATTCAATTCATCTAATATATAGCTTGCACGATGGACACCGTTAGGTCGCACAACATAATATACCAACCTCTGATAATTTAAAAGCTCTGTGAAATCAGCCAAAGTAAAATATGCAACACCTCAATTTAACAAAATCAGTTGAGCAAAGCTCAAGCAAGATGGGAGAGTTAAAAAAAAAAAAAAAAAAAAAAAAAAACAAATCTGTGCCCATGAGATAGGCACCATCCATTCTGAATCAATTCGGTGAATGATTATGAAAACCACAATCTTCATATAGGCCAAACTGGTTAGTAGCTTCGGCCCCAATAAGTCCACTTCTTTGCAGGCCTGCCCGACGCAAAGCAAAGAGTTCCTACACATGAATTGACAATATTCAGAATGACCAGAAACAGTAATTCCACAGAAAGCACATGAATAAAAATATAAAATACCTATTGGGAAATATTGTAGGAATACAAAACAAAAAAATGCCCAAGGCACTGAAATTCTGGAAGGTGAACAATTTTGAGTGGAAGAATCAAACGAAAAATTAATATGTTACACAATTTAGCATATTTGCTACACAAAGGGACAATAAATGAAATTACGGTAACTCAGGAAAACAGAATTTGTTTTCCAAGTTCTCCATTTTCTTCTGTATGATAATATCCCATGCCTTCATATGCCAAACGAACACTCATGAATCAGGCACATGCCACTTAAAATGATCAGATCGCTCATGATAGACTTTAAGGGCTGTCATGGAGGAAATGAGTACATCTTAGTCAGTCGGATAGTTTAAGAAGTGGGAAAGGCGAATGACATTCATCCCAAGAGTTGTCAAAGCTAGGATGGCCGAACTATGCCAAACCGGATGGTTTGGAGCATAAGCATCATTCAGCCTATTTATTCGGGCTTCTGATAACTCTCTCTCTCTCTCTCTCTCTCTCTCTCTCTCTCTCTCTCTCTCTCTCTCAGTTAGGGTTTCCTCCCCTTCCTCTCCCCCTACCCCACCCCCACCCCCCCCGAAAAAAAAAAGGAAAAAAAAAAAATGACGACGAGAACTTTCGCCAGCCCTCCTCTCTCGGCCTCTCTCCCTCCCTCTCTAATTCTCTCTTTTCCTCTATCTCCTCCCTCCCTCCCTCCCTATTCCGGCCGGAATTGATTGCCGGCTGGTACAATCTCCAATACTGATTCGGTAAATGTTGTCCCAATGGCTAACAACTAGACAAGCGGTTGCTCAGAAATATTTTATGAGCCCAATATGCTATATTTTGGATCTTACAAATCAAATAGAAAGATTTCATTATTACTTATATTACTCATTTTTTGATCCTCCCCAAATGCTTGGGATATGTTAGTTAACTTCTCAAACTCTTAATCAAAGAAAAGAAGATTGGTGTCTTTTTCTTCTTTTCTTTTTGCATGCTAAGAAAAAATTAAATATTGATAAACCATAAGGCCGGTAAAAATTAACCAGCTCGAGAATTATGATCCAGTCCATGGTATATGCATGAGACATACTTGGATATATACTACATTTTATTATTCCTTGTAAGAGCTGCAATTGGTTCCAACACTTCATCCATCACGAGCATTTTTAATGATTAGGATGAAGAACTGTTGATGTTCTTAGAATGTAATTTAGCATACTTTCACATTCTATACAGACATACTCATACATTTAAGATCATTAATTATTCTGGCACAATTAGGTGTAGTAGATTAACGCTACAGAATTGTCATCCAATACAAGAGAATTGGTTCCATTCACAGGGTCAGTGCAATGCAGTGTTGAGATATAAAGGACCAATCCCCTTGTGACACTTGGTAATATAGCCTCTCTTGGTACTTAATGGGCGCCAAATCTTTTTTTTTTTGGGGGGGATATAAATCTCACAAATACAAAACCAGCAATAGATGAAGGTTTCGTTCCACAACTAATCAGAAAGAATTCTAAAACTATAAGTAAAACATAAACACATGCGATACCTTCAGGAAGTCTTGGCTGATCAAATGGCGTGCACAATGTCTTAGCAGCTCCAAGTTCTCCCTTTGTTCGAGCTTTCACATCTTTTTCAACATCCTATATAAAGAAAATATATCACATCACTAACTTGTATAGGACACAGCTGCACAATTTCAATTGTCTATTGAATCTAGTAATGAGACATCTTCAAAAAATTCAGGCAAGTAAACGTGTTTCTACAATTACCTAGAAAAAATAAATACCCGATTCCATTTTTTTCATTGGAATAATATAGTACCAGTAGTGATAATATGATGCAGCAGGAAAAGAAAAGGGGCAATTTGATCAACAAGGTTAAGCTTCAAAGATCAACATACAAATAGAAGAAAACTAGGTTGAAAGAATTCTGCACCTTGTACTGCATCAGCAGCTTCAAAAGAAAAAGAAAAAAAATGCCGGTATGCCACCGGTAAGGTACCATCAGCAGCACTGATATAGACTGGTACTGCCAGTATGTACCGGTACATAGGGTGTCTACATCTTGGCACCCATTGCCGGTTTCACATGGGAACGGTATGGTGACGCTTGTTTTCCCCCCCTTTTTCTTTCAAGAACCCAAGAAAAAAATAAACTAGACTTAACACCATGTCATGAAACCCTTGTTGTCTCAAATTGTTTCTGAGATATTTAGTGATTTTGGAAGCTCGGAATTTTACTGCATTCAAAAATGTGCAAAACAAAAGCAGGGAGTAGCAGGAATACCGTGCAATGCTATCTTAAAATTCAATCTCCATTTGATATTTTCCTAATTTGTAGAGAAACAAAAATACAAAACCACAACGACACCAGAGAAACCATAAACAACTAGACAATAAAAAAAAACTAATTTCCTTACCCAAATCCGATATTTAAAAGCACACAAACACACCCACACACCCCAAGCATGTGCAAATACATGAACAAACACATGAGCACACCCCCATGCTCGCAATGCAATCACACACATGCACTCACATACATGAAGGTATGTATGCATGTATATGCCTATTCAGAACCTGTCAACCATCCAAAGAAAGCTATTTGGTAGCATCTGGAGTAAAAAAGAAGTGTCGTGATGGAGTTCTAGAATGAAGATCACTTCAAAAATCAAATATTACATAAACAAACTTTTTAACATCATTCCCACAAGCTTATATTTAAGGTAAGAGGAAATGGAAAGAAGCCATGACCATCACTCAACAGTCTTTATCCTGCCTACATGACATAAATTTTGTCAATGCTAGGTCACTCGTTTGCATCAAAGAACCCCCTTGCAATAAGCACCATTTGATTATCTTTTGCCTCCTTGTGATAGGTTTTACTTGGCATCCAGATTCTCTGAGATCCCAAAACCTTTTGAAACACCTAGAAATTTATCATGCATCTCCACATCAAAAAGAAAAACCTTTGGGAAGGTGTCCTATTTGGAGTTCTGTTTTTTGTTTTTTGAGGAAAAAGTTAGGCTCAAGGATCCTAACAAGATTTCACGGAGATTATGAAAGTTACAAGAAACAACACAGCCCAATAAAGAAGGCAACAGCAGGTCCTTAACAGAAACCATAAGAATACAGGACCAATCTAACACAAAAAACTAAATCGATTCCAAAATCAAACTCAGCCTCTTAAAGGTCCTATGTACTGTCCTATGTACTGTGCTGCTTATGAGCTGAAGCAGCTCTAAACCACTCTTTTACCACTTCATTGCTCTTCTAATTAGCTGCAGGCCTCTTTGCTTCTTACTACTGAACCTTCTTGCATTTCTTTCCCACCACGATGCCCAACAGATACAAGCTGCTACCATATCCTGATCAGGTTTCCATTTATGCAGCGACTTGGGTTTGTGTTTGGGTGGGGTTGCGTGTGTAAGCATTGGATCCCACTGGATATCTAAGAATTTCTTCTTATAAAGCCATATCCAAATGTCATACCAATGTCTGTGTTCAAGTGTCCGTGCAGGTATTTTAGGCTAAATTGAAGTGCCTGTATAACACAGCAAACAATCAAGTTCCTACACATGCAAGTATGCAACAAAGCCACAACACACCCACCCCCCCCCCCCCAAACAAAAAAAAAGGAAAAGAAAAAAGACATTCCAGAGGTCTTCCAGGACTAAGAGGTGAAAGCGGTATGCATAATATCCATCCGGATTCGTTTTCGTATTCAAATCAATCCGGATATGAATAAAAATTTGAGGATCTGACTAACATCCGTATTCGTATCCATATCCATAAAAAAAAAAAAAAAAAATGGATATGGATATGGATAGATAACCATTCGATCCATATCTGAATATCCGAATCTATCTATAACTCTATATAATTTTACATAGTATTTATTAATTTTTAAGAGAAATATATAGCCATTAACTTGATCTATCATCTATTTAGTAATATCTTTGATTCTGTAGTTATAAAGTTTGATTATCCAACTTATATCCATAATTGTATTCATACTTTTAATATCCTAATTGTATCTGCATCCGTTTAAAACAAATATAGATATGAATTTTTGCATCCAAATAATATCCGTATCCGTATTCGTCAGATAAAACAAATATGGATATGGATATGCCGGTATCCAATCCGTATCCAATTCAATTTCAGCCCTATCCAGGAAGCTTCTTATGCGTACCTATGGCCAAAACTTTTTTCCAAATAGACTTCACAACAAAACCACAATGGAGCAGAAAATGCTTGCCAGTTTCCTCAGGCTTACCACAAAACCTGCAGTCTAATGACCCTATTCAACAATGTTTTCTCATATTAGAATCCATGAAAATCTTGTTCCAACAGAACATCTTGATTTTCTCAGGTATAACGGGCCACCACACCCTCTTTGCTGAAGTTTAGGGTAGAAGCTATTAACTCAAAACTGATTGTGTTTACCCTTACGTGATCCTCCTCAGATACCCTAATAACCTCAGCCAGTGGATCCAGCAGGCTGCCCAGGTCTTCTTCCTCCTCAGTAAAAATACATCTGAACTCCACCTGAGTAACTACATCATTTTCTTCTGTCAAATTTTCTCTGAACTCCCCACAACTTCAAGAAAGTTCTTTCTTTAACTTCCTAAAATAACAACTAAGCAACTGTATATTGCAAGGAAGCATATTTAAAAATAACAATATTATTTCTGGAGAAACCAAATTTTGCACCCACTCAAATCATTCCAGAAATAAAAGAACATCACTAAGCTAGGATAATAATTGATTTTTAGAGTAAAAGCACTAGCACTAATATGTTTCCGTAGACTAAAAAAAGGGCCATCAACACTGTTGCCTCCTTAGCAGGAAAACCATATTGCATGTAACCTAGACCCTTTTTTTTTCCTTTTCTGAGGGAAAAAATTAGACAAAGAACACTGCGATTCATTAAGGTAATGAACACTGACCTTGAACATATTTAATTTAAATGCTATAGAAGTACATATCTATGTAGATAACTAATGGTTTTAACAAATCAGGAACACCAAAAATAAGAACATTTGTTATTCCATTTCATGTTCATTTGTCATTCCACACCCTCAATACTTTATATAATGATATTACATAATAAGCTAGAATAATGATTTTGCCCAATTCATAGAATAAATGACCCAACAGCCCCACAAATGAGTAGGTAATATTATATAGATTATAACAAAATAACTTTCATGATAAGGATATACCACACCTCTTCATCACACCAGGGAGCCAGAATCAACTTTTTGTTATTAAGAGCTGCTATGAATTCATCCCATGTATTGATGACCTTGACGCAAGCCTCTCTCTTTTGTTTTGCTGCATTAAAAAGGCTCTCTTGAATATTGGATAGTATCTCTTTTACTTGTTCTACCAAACTGTGCATTGGTATGTCCATCTTTGCACCACTGTCACGGCGAACAACCCGTACCTGAAAATTAAACAAAAAATTATGTTCTAGGAAAAAAGAAATACAAAAGGATCATGTTAATGCAAGATGATATAACAAAATCTGCTATCAGCCATAGAGCTTGGTTCATAACTCCACATCATATGAATATCAAGGAAAAATTCATTTATACCAACAGAAAAAAGACAGCTTTCAGAATGAGGATTCCGGAATAAATCAAATTACTCTTCTCAAAAACTAGATCACCCATTCCATCTCATAATTCAATGGTATCGAAATCTTGTGAATATCATACCCAAACAACCAAATAATTTCTTGTATCTGAGATCAGTTGTAAATTCACACTTAAAATGTCTTGTTCTTGTAATAATCCAAGAAATGATTATGGTAAAGTATGCAGTGACACCTATGGTGATCTCCATCGTGCATTTAAGTTTCCTTTTAGAGATATACCAGATGAAATAAAGGAAGTAACGATTCGAAAAGCCAAGAAACCCTACTCAACTATATAGAAATCTGGTAAAACCTTTGAGATGTTGTCATCAATTATATTGTAAACTGATGCATGCTGATGAGGCTCAGATAAGTCAACAGTGAGATGGGATTCATTTCACACTTGATGGAGCAATCACATGGGTGACTCATGGGAATCCATGTTACATCCAACCAGAATGTGTCATGCACCGATCATGTAGCTTGGCATTCCAAGAAGCATGTCCATCATCAAAATAAATCCTTTCTTTTTACAACACATAGGTACTACAGAATTTGTGTCATGCACCGATAACGTAGCTTGGCATTCCAAGAAGCATGTCTCTAACATCAAAACAAATCCTTTCTTTTTACATCACATTGGTATATACATCACTCAAAAACATGATTTGCAGAGTGATAAAGAAAGGATCAAGTGTACAACACAGAAAGAATGTATTTTCTTGATCCAAAACAACTATTTGGAGAAAGAAGTTTTTTCGCACAATCTATCCCTCAAAATTTCACAAATGTGTTGCATGTGCTCAACACATATACTGATGGCAACTTTTAGATATCTGCTGCATATACAACCATGGTTTTGCTGTACCAATTGGTACCTGTGTGTACCTACCATACTATATCATAGCGGTACCAAACCAGTATGTACCAACACTTGGTATACCAAACCAGCCCTATACTAGGCATACCAACACTATCATAGAATGGCACCACTACAGCACAAGATCCAGTACCATGACAACGACCTTGTGTACAATAGTTAAATAGTGAAAAGAAAGCTGGAAATTAAATAAGCCAGATTCTAAGATGTTTAGAAGCATATATGAAAAAGGCTTTTTTATTTTTTTTAATACAAAATCAAGATTAACTAGGTGGCTGCATGCAAGACCTTTTTCTATCAATTGCATCAGATTTTAGATATTTAAGGTTTAGACTGATAAATCAAAGTTTAAAAAGTATATACAAGTTTTTTTTTTTTAATTGGAGTTGAAAATTTAAGTTTGCATGGGGATCTAAAGTAACAATTAACTTAAGCCAAGGTGGAGATGCTGATGATGATGATTAAGGAATATGTACAGTCATGTGTTTTTGTTATATAATAGTACAGATTACTAGGCATATGCAGATTTACAGATTTGTGAAGTATCCATGTCACTGCTTGTAAAGAAACAGTTCGTTGCACTTTAACTTGCCACTATTTGTATGGGTGCCACAGTGCTTTGATGTAAATGAAGGTTTCTCGCATAATCCCAACGAACACCACACGTAGAAGGAAACAAACATCAATTCTCCCATCAATTCAAAGCAGGCAAGGTTAGAAATATCGAATGGCTTAGCGTGTACCACTCAGTTCATAATGTATCACTGCCTCTGTGATACAAGGAGGCTAGATAGAACAAAAATTGTTTGACCACCCTTTGGATAACCTAAATCAAGAGTGGATTGAGTATTTTGAGGACAAATCAAGGTTGGTTTGCCCTGAACAGATCCAAGATCGCTCTTGAACCAACTGGTACATCTGGTTACTTCTAGGGAAGTAATGTTAAAGGGTGATTCTCTCTTGTTTTCTACTATTTGAATGTGAAAACAACCAAAGAGACAAGTTGATAAAGGGATTTTCACATCAGATTGACAAATCTACATCAATTCCTGCACCAGAGATATGCAAACACAAACAGAATTTGATCCACAATAGGTGCAACTTATGTGTGCTCAGGACCCACCCAAGCCAAGGACTGAAATTATTATAAATTTCGAATTTATTATCCATTTTAATTAATTAACGTGTATAAGTTAAGATAATGCTGTTAAATCACTAAAGAAACGAGGATAAATTGATAGACAGAAAGAATCAATGAAAATCAAACTTAGGACATGCTATAAGAATTTTTAAAATTAAAAAATTGATAAAAGAAGATGGATAAGTAAACTAGTGCCAAGTACTTGATTATTGAAGATAATAGTGACCATTTGAATGATTTTGGTTACAGGTTCTATGAAAGTTGATAACAATGACCATCTTATAATTAACTATTCTTCTTTGTTTGTTTTTCTTTTCTTTATGAGAACTAGGCCCAGAGCTAACCCAGACACAAATCGGGCTAAGGCGAGAGTCAAACCCAAGTCATTAGTAACAATTTGCAATGATTTTAACAAACGCACTACTTGGCACCATCTTTGATTACTTTCGATTGTTAACTTTTACATGTATATATTTTAAAGGTATTTTAAGTTGCAAGCTATGTGATGTTTGGTGACACGTATACATGTTAATGACTTCAGCATGCACAGAAAACCTTAGCGCGCACAGAAACTTTGATTACAGCATTTAACTCGATACTCCTATCTTATTGTTTGCAAAACCATAGCTCTTAGGCAAGAAAAAAATGATAAAAAGCCCGGAACCAGAGTTTTGGATGACAAAATGGCTGTATCTATATCTACCTATCAATAACCTTTTTCGATTAATGCTCGATATGACACCACACCTCATCTGGTTGATACAACATCAGTTCTTGGTATTTTGAACATTGGATGTAAGCCATGTCTTGGAATGTGATAAATATTAGCAACTGAATATTTTATTGTCTTATATAATTTGACTTGACTAGGACATTGAACCACTCGTTTGGTTTACACATAAAAAGAGCGTACCATGCCTATTGCTGAGATATCATATATCTATAGGTGTATCAGGTCTCAGTTATCAAACTTAAAAATACCTGAATGCTTCAGTGTCATGTCCAACTATAGCCTCCTAAAATTCTAGGCATGGTAACATGGTATACATCCATACACATCCATACCTATTTACACACATTTATACAGACACAAATGGGTATATATAGCAAACGTACAAGACATATATGTATATATAAAAGCACTCACACATATTACATTGAAGAATTCCTAGGTGTATTTTAGTTGAATATCATACTAAGTTGTAAAAGTTATTCCTTATGCACATTTAGGGATATTTAACTTAATAAAGAATAGTTGTGATAACTTTAATGCACAGTTGAATATTTACGTGTCCAACACTTGAAACTGTCATTTTTGCAGGACCCTTCAAAGTGGAGCGTCTAACTATGTCGTGCCAAGCTATGTCGTATCCAAGTACCCAAAACTGTCCACATTTTCAAAATCTAAAAATGAAGTCTCTAGGTAATATACTTATGAATAAACATTTCATCTTATATAGACATATGATGGCATCCAAGCAAGCTAGACACAGAAGCCATGTACAAGCCATACAATCTAGCACACATGACTCCACTCTGGAGTGCATCCAATTTAGTAAACAGAAAAATCTGGTTGACAACTAATATGAGGTCATATTCTTGAGAGTATTAGTTTGAAAATGAAAATAGAAACTAATGCGAAAATCCAAGGTCATCATTCTTCACAATTTGAGATTTGTTACTTAAGGGAGAAGGCCATCATTCTTCACAAATCTTTGGTGTTCAGAAGATGCTCTTGGTGATCCTTTCCTTGGAGTCTTTCTACAACAACTTTTGTGTATAAAGGGAAAGTAGCATGAGAATCTTGCTTTCAAAGACTACTTAAAGACAAGAAGGCTGTCAAGTGTTGAACCTCTGGATACTGTGTAATCAAATTTCCAGGACAAACTAAGGCAAGGCAATTGATGGATCTGAAATTGGTCTTCAAATGGGACCTTTCTTTTAATATTGCACCTATGACAGTCAAAACCAAAGAAAATCCATTTCAAAATTTCCTGACCTAAAGCTCCAGCTATGTTACATCAATTCGGCTTTCTGAGTCAGATGTGTATCCAAGTCTCCAATCCTTTCAATATCTAAGAATTTTTTTCTTACACGGCTGGGTTTGAGTGTCATACTAATATCCATTGTTTAAATGTCTCGTATGTGTATTTCAAGCTAAACTGAAGGGTTTGGAAAGTACAAAGTTTAGATCCTATTATGGTTGATTAGAAACATTTTCTGCTTAGATCTAAATGTAGAGCTGGAAGATTCAGGGTCATAAGTTACACAGTTTATTCATTTTCATCTCTATAAAATAAAAGAGAGAGATAGCATAAGCTAAAAACATTCACCTTTTTATTATGTGGTTGGACTTGCTTATTGGTAGCCTCGATCCCAAGGGGTAGCTGCCGTGGACACATTCTCAATGCTAGATAGTGTTGGATATGAACACTAGCTTTTCACTTTGTGGTAAGATTTCACAGGAAGGAGAGAACTTTTGCATTATAAGGGAGCACAATGTGATCTCAAGAGAATCATGCGGGTGCACTGTTGATGTATTGACTATTGAGCATATTAATTTCGAGTATTTTATGTTCTGCAAATCCAGGTGATAACTTATAACTTCACCAATTCTGCAGCCTGGATTCTTGTTTCACATTATCTCTTTCCTTCATTATATAATTTCTTCACCTAGGATTCTCTTTCTTTCATTCAAATCCAAGTTATGACTTCCAATTCAAGACCAAAGATTTTGTGCCTTTCGACTGGTCATTATCAAGACCTTGTTTCCTCCTTAACAGAACCAATCATCCGACATTCTAAAAGGACCTCATTGTCTTAATAAAAGTTTCCTTGCTTCGCTAATCAAAATAATCGCTCCTCTTATTCCAATCAATAAAAGAGTTCACAATTTGGATTTACATTTGTCCAAACAGTAATTTAAGTTTGACCTTTATGGCATACACTTTAAAAATAGTACATGGTTTTTCTACGAGCAATGTCTTACTGAAACATGACCAGAACGACCGATAATACATTCTTCCATTCAATAGTACAGAAACACAGTTCTATTCTATATCACCAACTTAAACGATATAAACAGAAAACTAATTAAAAATAATATACACGATCATGTCTAATTGGAAAACATGAAATAAAGGAAGTACCGCACCAATTAAATCACTAATCATTCATTCAACAATCACAATAGTCTTGGTATTGTACACCATCTACATTCTCTGTACGTTAGACACAACCAGGAATAACATTGGATACAAAACTGAGAAAACAATAGAAAACAGCAATGCTCCATTTGAGAAACTATTAAATATAAATAGAAATTTACAAGAACCGGAATTTAAAGTAATAAAGCAGATAAGTATTTATGCATTTACTGCCATGGTGTTAGATAAGATAACTTTCAGAGTTCTGTAAAAATAATTATTATGTTAATACCACCCCAACCAACAGGATGCAAACGTGCCAGGACACATAAAATCACATGTACATGCAAGCATGAGTTTCAACAGATCAATTTGGTTGCCACCAAAGAAAAATAACTATGCACAGACATGGATAACTCTGTTCAGCTCCTTATCTACCTGATTATTTGCTAAATCCTTCGGCCCAATTTCGATTCTCAGAGGAACACCTTTCATTTCCCAGTGAGAGTACTTCCAACCAGGTGAATAGTTATCTCTTAAGTCCACCTCAGCTCTGAAACCTGCTTTACATAGTGTCTCAACTGTCGATCTGCAGGCATCAAAGATGGCCTGTGTATCAGCATCCTTATATGGTACAGGAATCACAATAACTTGGACCGACGCTACTCTAGGTGGCAGAACCAAGCCCTTGTCATCTCCATGAACCATCACCATCACCCCTATCTGGAAAAGTAGTTCATCTTAGACATGGTACAAAAATGATTTCCTTTCATTCTGAAAGTACAGATAGTAATGATTCCATCACTTCATATTCCCTAAACAGGAGGAAAAAAATTAATACTAACAATAAACAAGTTTTAGGCATGCACAGCTTCAATGAAAAATATTAGAACAAAGTTTTTTTAACAAAAACATAGAAACGATCACATGAAGAAGACAACATAAAGACTACAACACAAAATAAGATCATTACAGTAGAAATGATTTTCCAATTTTCCAACAGAAAGGAGAGATGTTACAATGCATTCTGAGTTGAGAGCGCTATTAAAAATAAGGCTAAAACAAAAACATATTTTTAACACAACATTTTCATTACCATTCTTCATAAACTGGGTAACAGGACATGATTATTCATTCACGCATAGCTAAAATGATGGATATTTAAAGTACTTGAAACCTTTAGAGTTTTGAGTGTTATTATAATAAATTTGCTTATTTTTGCATCTAATTACAACCATGTTTTCCAAGGCTTGTAACATGAAACAAAGGAACTTGTTCTAGCTTCTGTACCTCATGATCATGGATGCCTTGATGAGATGATCAATTTGGATTTATTAGAAGCACTAGTTGGTTTGTCTATGCCAAACAACTTGGACCCAGGCAAAAAATTAGATTGCCTTAAAAAGAAACACTCTAGCGTTAACAAGTGGCAGAAAGGCCTTTCATTTAATACCTGATGTCTCCACTCTAGCCTCTAGCAAGATGACAAATTGAAGGCTTTGCAAACTCCACAACTTGAGGTAAGACAACAACAATACATGACATTGTATTGCTTGTGTTATAGTCTATTTTATGCTTAGTTTAACTTTTACAAAATAAAATATATTCTAAAAGTACTTTAATAGTTTTAAAAATAGTATATGTGCTTTAAGACACGTTAAATGGTTATGAGATACTGCAAAATAATATAATACAAACAAAATACTTCAATTAAAGAATAATGAGTATCTTTTAGTCAGTCTGTCACCTGGGCCCTCTAGTAACCGCCTAGGATATAAAATGTCAACTAACAATGGTAATCAGGGTATTTGATAATGCACAACAAGAAGCAGTACACCTAATACACATTGCTTTGTAAAAATCATCATGCAAAGAATAAAAGAACAACTGAGTATTTTACAACTGTTCGCCCACCCTCGATTAGTATACTAATAAATGGCTAAAACTTTCACCTCTGCACACCACAAAAGGACTACGAAACTTCTTCTATATCTTTCTGTCAAAGATACTCCTTCCATTTACAAAGAACTCATCATTTAAAAGAAAGAGAATTCTATATAATATCAGCTGTTCCATGTGGTCCTGACAGGATTGAGAAAAGTTGGCCACAGCCCCTAACTGATTCAGTCTAGAACAATTTGTCAAAATTACCTTCCTAAAAAGAGCTCAGAAAAAGGGGGAAAAGGCTTGAAGATTAAACAAGAACTTGCACAATGGATAAATAAGACATAGGCTAACGACCAGTTGTACCCATTGTTTATCGCCGCATGTTCTGTAACTATCAGCTAAGGGAATGTCTGATGAAACTCTTTATAAGAACAAGAATACTGCAGGCTTATCAATTAGCAAATATCCTAATATCCATTGATAGCTCAAGAAATTACCGTGCGGGTGCTGTATGCCCAAGAATTCTGCCAGACCATTGCCTTTTCACCTTTCTCATTCTCAAAATTTATCTGGAACATCTTTGCAAAATTTTGACCAAGACAATGTGAGGTGGCACCTTGTATCCCACGACCTGTATTTGGAATAAAAGCCTGGAAAACAGTTGAACAACTATCAAGCACTAGAAAAAGGAAATCATTAATGGCATTAAAAATTCATGTTTATCCAGGAAAATAAACAAAAAATAACATGCAACAGTCACAACAGTTCTAACTTTGAATACCTCAACACTTGTAGTATAAAAACCACCAGCAAATTTTTCTAGCTCACTTTTCTGTCCCTTAATAACTGGAATTGCAAGAAATTCTTCATATATCCTTCGATATAATTCCAATATTTCAAGAACCTGAAACCAGGTGATGTGAAAAATCACAAAAACAAGAACCTGAAACCAGGTGATGTGAAAAATCACAAAAACAATGCAATCATCATGGTTAAGCATTAACTTCATGATCAGCTAAAAACATAAGAAAATAATGTGGAGTATAGAATAAAAAACAATGGCACCAGATGTAACTTACAAAATGAAGAAGGGTTCATGTAATATTCAGCAAAGGAAGCTTTCAACTGCTACCAAAAACTGTCAGTTTCCTTGTGAAAAGTATTAACGACTTTATTATCTAATATATATGAGCACTGAAGGACTGGAAAGTACAAAGGTATTTTCTCTTAAAGGTATCAGATATCTGACAATTTGTGCCATCTGGAAAATCTGATAATTACTATCTCATATGTCCCTCGATATTCAAGTAAATTTGCAGTACAGTCATGACAAAAATTTAACAGAATGGACTGCAGGGTATATTCATGTGTGCATTACCTTCTATGGACATATTCCCAAGCATTATTGGTTCACGTGTGTTCATGGAATTTAACTGGTATTTGTTTATTCAAGACTAACAAATGAGACTGAAAACAATGAATAGATAATCAAGTATTGCAAGCTCAGCATTCAGAATATCATTGGGAGAAGGAAGAACTTCTGAGAGCACCTACATGGAGGACAGGTTGAGCATCAACCCAAGAACAACCCATCCAACAAATAACCCAAATGTAACCTGAAATGACCAGACAATGAGCCCAGCCACCAAATCTACCTCCAAAATATGCAGCCCAAACACTCTGGATTGGCTTGGTGATGCAGGGCAGTACTACTTCAAAAGATCCAAGCAGGCCATGTTTTATCAAAGAGTTTTAGCTACATTTTGAGAGTTTTTGTTGTCAAGTAGCTGCAAAATTACTGTAGCGGTACTGTTCATCAGTATTATTCATGATATTGTAGCAGAACCTTATTAGGGACTTTTATGTCTATTAAATTTTTCTTTCTCATGTTTTAACTGTTGGCTTGAACATGTCTTGAGTTCAGAGGTCATGAATTAAAATTTTCAGATTTTGACTCTATATATGGGTTGTCATCTTCTTTTTTAAGAGAGAGACAGGTTTTAAGGTGATTTGATTGAAAGAAGGAACATAAACCAAGGTATCTTCCCACCCTTCATTATTTCTTCGTCTTTCCTCCGATTCTTCTATCTTTACTTTATTGCTCTTCTATTCTCCCTATCATTCCCATGTTCCTACTGCTTATTTTCTGCAGTTGATTAGTGATTTTAGATCTGATCATACTTGGACCTATAATCAATTTATTTTGCACCAATATGATCCTTCAAGGCCACTAGAAAGTCTTGTCATCCATTATTAACCCTCCAAGGAGGAAAAAAAACACTTCACAAACCTTATCCCTATTCATCAACCCCTAAACCCTATTCTTCCAAAACTCTAATTCTTCACTTCTTGGTCCACCATCTCACAAAAACCATCCTAACCACAGAAGCAAAAGCAGGTCTTTTTTTTTTCAAAGTCTATAAGAAGGACATCTAGTTGATGGATTGCCAGAAACATGTCTTTAAGGTTGCATCTCCCTCCATCTACAGCTTATCATGCTCACACATTAGTTATCAAGGAGAAGCCTCTATACTATAAACAGTGAGATTAATCAATATGAAATCAACATGTCAAAGAACTCAAAAGCCATAGTGTAGGTATGCATCAACCATCAAAAGGCATGTCATTCTAGCTACCATATTTGTTCCAGCGAAAGTGTAGAAAAGACAAGGCAAGTCCAAGTTTTAGCTTAATCTACTTAATCAAACCAGTTATATTGAAAAAATTTAAATAACGCAACCATATTATAAAAAAAATTACAAGATGGAACAAGAGTTCCTAGAAAATCATTTCCCATGTCCCTAGGTAAATGGACCCATGGAAATGGTAAAGTTATTTGCTCTGCACCTAAGTATTACAATCTTAACTTAAATAAATTAATTAATTTACTAATAAGGGGGAGAGAGAAGCGTTCAA
The DNA here is from genome assembly GCA_006176705.1 of Cocos nucifera. Lineage (NCBI taxonomy): Eukaryota > Viridiplantae > Streptophyta > Magnoliopsida > Arecales > Arecaceae > Cocos > Cocos nucifera. The sequence continues at coordinate 923,385 of QRFJ01000321.1, forward strand.
CTTTGAGAAGAGAGGTCTGAAAAAAGTGCAAAGTTTCTGAATGCTTCTTCCAATTAACAGAAAGGAAATATTCTGAAAGGAGGTGCACAAAAGGGAAACACTCATAAACCCCTAAAATCCACTTTTCCAAAATACTAATCCTTCACTTCTAGGCACACCATCTCACATAAACAGTCCTAACCACAAGCAAAAGCAGGCTCTTTTTAAGTCTATCAGGACATCATCCAGTCGATGGACTACTGGAACAAGTCATGCAGGTTGCACCTCCCTTTGTGTCTCCAGCTTATCATGCTAATGCTTTAGCTATAAGGGAAAAGCCTCCATATGATAAAAGCAAAGATTAATCAGTATGAAAGCAACATGTCGAAGAACTCAAGAGCCATAGTGTAGGGATGCATCAAACCATTAAAAGGCATGCAATTCTAGCTAGCAAATTTGTTCCATAGAAAAGTGTAGAAAAGACAAGGCAAGTCCAACTTTTGTGTTTAATCTAATTAAACAAATCAGCTATAATGAAATTGTTTAAATAATGTAACCAATTTTTTTTAAAAAAAAAAAAAACAGCATGAGATGGAACAACAGTTCCTAGAAAATCATTTCCCATGCCCTAGGTGAATGGACCTGTAGAAATGGTAAAGTTATTTTGCTTTACACCTAAGTATTACAATAAAAACTTAAATAAATAAATAAATTTACTAAAAGAAGAGAAAAAAGAGTTTGACTTGGGGAAGAGAGGCCTAAAAAATGCACAAGTTTCAACATGTTTCTTCCAAACTTAACAGAAAGGCCATATCCAAAAGGTGAGTTAAGGACTTTGATTTTCATGATAATTCGTACTTTTTAAAGTTGTATAATAAATAATAACATTTTAGGAGACACATTAGTTCTAAGATATCTCAGGATACAAATTTGAACCACGTCTCTCCATGTGAAACTAGTAATGGCAAATATAAGAATAGGATAATGAGCATCCACATGCACTAAAAAAAAAAAGGTAAATTGCATATCTCACAAACTAGGGCTTAACAAATTAAAGAGACAAAACCTGATAAATTAACAACATATTAGCAGTCACAACCCCAGCCCACCGTACTAACCAGGCATGTGAAACAGCCATATACACCATTGAGCTCAGCCCCAAAAGACATGCAAGACCTTGCACCAGTAATTCACATATCTAGGAATAATACCAATAAAGAAAATTTATCTGCTAAATTCCTAGCACAATGGATAGTGGTAAAACATCAAAGCATCTAAAAATCCACATGACAGTATTTAAAAGAAACACTCGAAAGCCTCCATTCAACAAAGTCCACAACTAAGAAAAATCCTTGAAACCTACCAATTTCATCCATCCACTAAACTATGTCCACAAGACTACACAGAGTCCAACACAACTGAAAAATAACCAAAACAGCATAATGGTTTCCAAGCCTCCACCTTTCACTTGCACAACCCGTAACCAAATGTCCAAAAGCTAGTTATTCTTAAAATCTGAGAAATGGAAAGAATAAGAATGGTGAACTAGACAGCCAGTAAGGCACCTATCACCACCACTAGCCGGATCATGCATGGGTAGAAAAACAATTAAGTAAATAATGATTTCATGGAATCCATCAGAAGGTAATTTGTGAAACATCTAAAATTACAAAATAGCTATTATGCACAACTAGTGATTTTCCAAAAAAATCAACAAAATATTACTTATCTAAGAGAGAACAGAATTGTTATAAATCAATTATTAGTACAACCAATGATTTTTCAAAGGTTCAGACATACAAATCATTACAGCCATGATTAGTCCTGTGACAAGGTGCAAAACCATATCTTGCAGTATGGAGGAGGTCTGAGATTACATTTAGCCCTGTGATAGAGGGCTTAAAGAAATTGGTTTCTGAGGACAAGCAACACTGACAGTTAGCCCTAAAGAAGTTGGCTTATTTTGAGCATTGCATGGGGTTAAATGTGATTTCCGACCCCCATCACAAGGCCAAATTTGGTTTCACGCCTTGTCAAGGCTACTTATGGCATAGTTAATGATTTGTATGCCCAAACCTTTGGAAAATCATTGGTTGTACAGAATAGTTGATTTATAACACTTCTTTTATAAATTGTTCTGTTGAACCTTTGGAACATGGACCGTCAATAACAGTCAGTCTATAACTGTTCAGATGTTTCACAATTTTTTCCTGCTGGATTCTGTCAAGTCATTATTTATTTAATTGTTTTCTTACCCATGTTTGATCAAGCTAATGGTGGTAGACTGGTAGTAGGTATCATACTAGGATATCCAACTCACTATTCTTTCTCTTTGTATTCTTCATATTCTAAGTAACTAGTTTTTGAACGTACAAATACAAGTTATATGCATGAAAGGAGTAAGGTTGGAACCCATTATGTTACTTTTAGTTTTCTTAGTTGTGTTGGACTTTTCTTTTTGTGTAATCTTATTGAGAGGATAGATAATAACAAGAATACTTGCTGTGGAAATTCTTCTTCGTTGTGGAGGATTTTGAATTGAGTTGTCTCTTAGATATTGTTATGCAGGTTTTTGGGCTCATGATAAGCACACGCATTAATGAGGTATCTTTTCATTTTCATCCATGTATATCATTATATCCTGGATTCCAAGGACTTTCTCAACCAATATACCAGATTATTTTAATTGATTTATTTCAAGTTTCCAAGTTTTTGCAAGAGAAGGCATAAAGAACACACCTTTGTGGAGCATAAAGAAATGATCCTCAAAAAACAACCAAACATGCAAGCATTAATGCTTGTCCGAGACTATAAACCAAGACACTTGAATAAACAAATGACTCTTCATCTTTGGCAAGATAAGAAGTAATTTATTTCCACAAACTGAAAATACATTATTCCCTATTTCTTTCCACATTACTTTGACACATGATATATTCCTCAACTTTCATTGTCCTACTTGACAAGAGAAGATTAAGTCCATTATTAATTTCGATGATTCTAACAACTACCAAACAATTATCTTGTCTCATAAAATTGTAATTAAAAAAAAAAATAGGAGAAAAAAAATTCTTAAGTACCTCTTGATCAGCTTCATCTTTTGTCGCGAAAGCTGTATGTCCTTCTTGCCAAAGAAACTCTCGACTCCTACAAATAAATAACATGGAAGTTTAATTCCTACAACTACATGATTAATAAATAAAAATATTCACTGAGATATGTAAACAGGAACAGACACATGGTACATAGATCCTGAACCTTATAAGAGAGCTAAATTAAACAACAAAAATTACTTATCACATCAAGAATCCAACCTTTATAGGAGAGCATTATTAAAGGAGATGAATTACTTGTCACATCAAGGAATCCAACCTTAACTTACAAGACAGATATGCAATCCAAAGAATCTTTCCATCAGTGTGGATCAAAGTTTGAAATGATGAATCTGATCAAACCATGAAGTGTCATATCTTATAGAAGATATGTTGTTCTTTTTCATCCATCCATGGTTTTCTTACCATATCTTCTATCACCCATCCAGGGTTTCTTTACTATCTGTTCTCTGCATTTGCCTTTTCAAAGTGATAGTTGAGGACTAGGGGGAAGATGATTTTTTCAGACATAATGGCTGTTTAGATTTATTTAGGGGGCAATATTCTTTTGCAGCTTCTGAAGAAAAAAAGTACTTTTCATAGAGAATTTAACTGGGAATTTTTCAAGATTAGTGCTTAGAGAGTTTGTAGAATCTAGAGAAACAGGTGCTGAGCTAGTATGGTTTGTTCTCAGTGTAGACTGTAGAGTGTAGACTACAAATTGCAACCGAATTAATTTAATTAAGTCTCACAAAACTGGATTCAATCCACTAACAACAAATAGTCAATATAGTTGTCACTGTTTTAAAAAGTGCCCAACTAGGTGCCAAGGTGCACGACTAGGCATATAATATTTCCTAAGCACTAAGCAATGATCGCTTAAATCTCACTGAAGATAGGATTGCTTGATAGTTAGGATTTCCATCTGTGGGTAGGAATACTTGTTAGTTCGGATTTCCTTCCACAGAGAACAAAGAATACGTGCGGCAGTCACACCTCACACCCCTAATGATCACACACTGGAAGGGAAAAAAAGGGAACGAAAGAGGAGGGAACAAAGGGAAACTGAAGGGACAGAATCCCATCTGCCCCCTACGGGGGGCTTCCAATGTCCTTGGACAATCCAGCAAGCAGAAGAGAACAGCAAAAATCAGCTCTTACTCCAGATGCACACTTCTTCTTTTCCCTTGTTTCCAATTTCCGGTAGTCCAGCAGCTCCCTGTTCTCAATCTCCCGAAGGAAGCATCCTTAACTATTCCTCTTCCTCCTCCTTTCTTCTTTCTTATTTCTTTTCTTGTACAAGATACACCTCCCTCGGAACCCTTCTTTGTTGTCCATGTTCTTATTGTTTCTTTGTTTTCCTACTACAGTATTAATTCTGCTACCGCCCTACAGGCCTCCACTCAACCAAGTAGGAGAGTGATTGGTGATTGACATTTGCAAAATGATTCAACTTCTTTATACATCTGTATTATTGCCATCACTGTGACATTTTGTTGTCAATTAATGTTTAGTTCTCGTGAAATGTTTAGTTCTAATGATGAATGTCTTCTGTAAAGTGTTTTATATAAAAGATACAATAACATGTACATGCTCATGTGCACATATGTAAGCTTAGGGATTCATATTTGAAGCATTGGAAGGCTTTCCTCCCTAGGAGGCCGCCTTATCACCTAGGCCATGAGTTGGGGTCCATCTAGGGCTGAAACCGGATCAGATATCAGTATATCCATATCCATATTTGTTTTGTTTGATAAATATATATACGGCTATAGATATAGTCGGATGCAAAAATTCATATCCATACTTGCTTTCAACAAATACAAATCACATAATGAAAATATGGATATAAGTCGGATAATTAAATTTGTTAACACAAAATCAAAAACATTACTAAGTAAATGGTAAATCAAATTAATAGCATGTTAATGTGGTTAGATATTTCCCTTAAAAGTTCTTGAGTGATATATAAAATTAAATAAGGCTACAAATAGAATCGAATATTCAGATATGGATCGGATGGTTGTCTATCCATATTCATAACCATTTTTCTTTGATGGATATGGATATGGAGACAGATATTAGTCGGATGCTCAAATTTCTATCAATATCTAGACAAATTCTGATATGAAAATGGATCCAGATGGATATTATCCGGTCCACTTTCACCCTTAGGTCCATCAACTAGCTTCACTTAGTCCTTTTCCCAACCTTGAAAGTTATGGACTCTAAGTTAACCCTAGAGAATTAAACACAAATCATGCTTGAGCTGGACTTACCTCGGTCGGAGTTACATACATGGGTAATTACAGGTCATCTCCTGAATCTTTATCCAATTTAGTTCATGTCCAGTTCATGCCAGTAACCTAACCCAACTAGACAAGTTTATGCATATAGTCCACCATGCATATTTTATCTCATCTGCTTGCTCTCACAACTCACTAAAATGTGCTTTGCACTATATGTGCTTACAAGAATCCAAACATGAGAAGCATTTTTCTTTGAAGTTAGAAACACATCTATGTGAATGCTTCCAGAAAAGCTCTCTTAGGAAAGCAGAATCAACATGAAACAACACCAGAATCTTCTCCTTTGAATTGTTAGAAACAGAAATGCTTTATAAAAACCATCTAAAAGAACAATAATGCAAACCAGCATATAAAAATTCTGCTGCTGAACTAAAGAATATTCAAAATTAATGGCTTGTTGCAGGTTGAAAACTTTTATATAATATCCAAAATATATAACCCAAGTTAACGAATGTGAAATCACAAGAAATGCTAAAGCTTTATCATCCTTAAAAAAACAAAATAGAAATTCTTCAAAAATGTAAGGTAAAAAGAAAAATAAACCATACAATTGCCAACAATCCTGCTGCCACCTAATTGGCATGTGTAGCACATAAACCAGGAACAAAAAATAAGAGAACATAATATCAAAAGCTGAAACTATGTGATAATGTTTATTATATTAAAAGAAAGAGCATCTTTAAGCGGACATGGAAAAATATTTGAAGGGCCAAAAAACTCAAAAATCAAAAAAGTTGGCCTAATGATTGTTGCTAATGAAATCAAGAATGTTTTGTTAGCATCTAGGAAAACAATATATGACCTGAAGTGTAAAGCTAAGATTACAAGATCAAATTCATGTCAAGTACACTGTAAATTGTGGTGAACGGCCAGCCACATTCATAGAAAGGTAGCACAGATATCTGATTCATTGTTTAAACTGAATCAAGATGCTCAATTTTGAATTCAGACACAACATCAATCAGCACTTCACAGAGACATTTAGGCTGGTATCTGCAAAATTCATATAAACCATCAATATACTTTATTAAATGCTTTAAAATTAAAATCAGCAATCATCAGAAAAAAGAAAAGGATGTCAAGTAGCCTGTCGTTTGCTGTCTAATATGAAAGCTGTAGTCAACAGGTTTTCTCATTGCCTTTGCTGAGCAGCTAGGTGCTCTATTCAATATTCAGGTGGCATTTCCATAATCATGCACACCCCCAAGCTCACCAAATTAGGGTATCACTACTCAACCGCCTGGAAATTTGGTGAATTGATTCATAACTTACAGTATCTTGTTGCCCCTTTCTCCCAAGTCCCACAAAATCCTGCAGCCCACTTTCCTTTACACCCATGTCGAGACCTCCATGACTAAAGACTCAATAAAACGCTGCCACTTGAGCCCCAAGTGGTGCCATGTGAAGAGATTGTATATTTGTAGGCTAAACTTGACATATACTAGATGGTTACCAGTATGGGAACCAAAACTGATAATGTAAACATTAATAGCTGTACAAAAAGGCATGAATTTTAGACATATCAATAAAGATGCTATGACTTTCTAACTACATGTACTATAACATTTGATATCTTTGTCACTGCTTTAAATATTCCATTTTGTTACTGTTACTTTCATAAACAGATGAATGATGAATGAATTCACAATATTTTGCAACTAGATAACACAAATTCAGATGTTTATTTGCAACTTTCTAGGACAGGACCTAGTACCTATTTTTTAAACTGTAGCATTAATCGCTAGAGAGATGGAAGGGGGGAAGTGTGCTATGTATCAACAACATAATACAGCATAAAAGACATAACAGGATATGACTAATACAAAAAAATAGAGATGCAAGATATGTTTAACAAGCATTAAAACGCATACCTGATAAAAGGAGTAGGATGGCTGAATTCCCATCTCACAACATTGCACCACTGGTTAAGCTTCAATGGCAAGTCACGATGCCCCCTTATCCATTTAGAGTAATATGGATACATAACAGTCTCGCTTGTAGGACGGATTGCAATAGGAATTTCCATTTCAGACTGTCCAGATTTAGTAACCCAAGCAACCTAGAAATGTTGACAAACACAAACAGAAATTGTAGGACACTTGGTTCTATATAAGTTGGAAAATAATAACAAACTGGATTCGAGATAAACAGCAAATCTAAAAAGGAAGAAACAGTCACTGTAATGCAGGTTCTCTGAAACAGCCATTTAATTTTGAAACATTGACAGAAGCATCAGCAGAAAACACTGGAGCTGCAATAGAGAAATAATAACAACAAATCCGTGTGTATCTACAAACAATCATGTCTAGGTTCAATGTAGCTACCAGGAATTGAATTCTGAAAAAAAAAAAAAAAAAAAAAAAAAGCCACACCCCTGATAACAGCAAGTAATCTCTAACTGATGTAGCATAGCCACCAAATGCAATCATATCAGTCATTGCAATTGAGACCAGATATAAAGTGTAGAAAGTTTAAATGATGAAACAAGTAATCTTCAGACAATTATCAGAGAAGCATTGGAAAAATAAAAAACCCTCCATCTCTACCTCCAGTCTTGCAAAACAACAATGTGCCAACACCTCTGATTTTTAGGAATTCTAGGAGTGTAGTATCCAAAAGGCAGAGGAAACAGTATTAACTGAAAAATGGAGCAAGTGGTTGGAAATTTTAGCAAACAACATTGGTAAAGGGAAAACAATGACCACCACCACCCCACAACCTGCATTCACAACGAATGCACAAATAATAACAAATCACATCCATACTAAAAAAGAACAAACATCTTTCTCGTAGAAGTTAAAACTCCTATATTCCCCCAGATTTTTCACTTAAATTCAAAGTAGAAGGTAAGAAACCAAGGGAAAACTGATGTTGATGCAGAATCTGATTGACGCCGGATTAAGCTGGAGTTGAGGAAGGAGAGGTCGCCGCCGGTGACCTGCAAAACAAAGTCCCGTTCGGAGTCGGTGGTGGTGGCTCCGACGGGATCCTCCGACGATAAAATCAGCTCTTCTGGCCAACAGAAATGGAGTGCTCAGGCAAGAATTCAGCAAAGTTTTGAAAAGGAGAAAAAAGCTTAGAGAAAACATATCTGGAGGATCCCTTTTTATAGACGAAGCTTGTCGTAACCGTTCGGTAGTGGGCCGCTCTGAACCACATGAAATTTATTACAGAGAGAGATGTCGCTCGTAATAGACTAATAATGACAGTCGTAACCGTCCGGTGGTGGAGTTGCCTGTAGCAGACCGATAAATGACAGTCGTAACTGTCCGAAGGGAGCAGACGATCGGAATCCGACTGAAGAAGAAGAACGGAAGGAGTTCGGCTCCTAGAAAAATCCGACTGAAGAAGAGGTTCGAAAAAAGTTCGGCTCCTGTAGGAATCCGATTGAAGGAGATGTCCAAAAGGAGATCGGCTCCTGGAAGAATCCAACTGAAGGAGAAGTAGGGAAGAAGTTCGGCTCCTGCAGAAATCCGACTAAAGGAGAGATTCGGAAAGAGTTCGGCTCCTGGAATCCAACTGAAGGAGAAATCCGGAAGGAGTTCGGCTTCTGAAGAAATCCAACTGAAGGAGAAGTCCGAAGGAGTTCGGCTCCCGTAGGAATCCGATTGAAGGAGAGGTTCGGAAGAAGTTCGACTCCCGTAGGAATCCGACTAAAGGAGAGGTCCGGAAAGAGTTCGACTCCCGGAGGCATCCGACTAAAGGAGAGGTCCAGGAGGAGTTCGGCTCCCAAAGAAATCCGACTGAAGGAAAGGTCCGGAAGGAGTTTGACTCCTGGAGGAATTCGACTGAAGGAGAAATCTGGAAGGAGTTCGACCGCTGGAGGAGTTCGGATGGGTTCGATTGCTGAGGAGTTCGACTGGGATCCGACTGCTGGAGGAGAATTTTCGATCGAAATCCTTCCGTGATTACCAGCTGCATTAGACTAAGCATCAAGCTGGACTTCAGCGGGACCGGGGTTTATCCCCAACAATAGTCCCCCCACTCCCGAGTTCGAAATTCGAAAGGAGTACAAAAAAGGTGACTGCCAAAGTCCTTTTTCGGACTCTATACCCATTGAGATTGAAGCTCGGGGGAGATCTTATCTCCTGCCGAGGTTGAAGGAGATCTTATCTCCTGTTGAAGTCGAAACTCCTGGAAGCTCGAGGGTGATCTTACCTCCAATCGAGGTTGAAGTTGGAGCTCGAAGATCTTATCTCCAGTCAAGGTTGAAGTTGGAAGCTCGAAAGAGATCTTATCTCCAGCCAAGGTTGAAGGAGATCTTATCTCCTGTTGACGTTGAAGTTCGGAGAAGATCTTATCTCCAACCGAGGTTAAAGAAGATGTTATCTTCTGTTGACGTTGAAGCTCGGGAGAAATCTTATCTCCAATCGAGGTTGAAGTTGGAACTCGAAGGAAATCTTATCTCCAAGCCGAGGTTGAAGGAGATTTTATCTCCTGTACCAGAAGCCTTCTATCTAGCCTAAAAAAAAAGTCTAGCTTAATCTTTTCCTGTCATAATTCACAAAAGATAGGAATGTTGAAATAAGAATTCTCTATTGAAAAGTGGTTAACGACATTGCAAGTTTTCAAAATTTTAATGTTGATACTATGTAGCTCCTTAATATCTTTTCTTGCCAGTGTCCCCCAATCATGATATTGATACTTCCACGCAGGGTTTGGCTTCTTTAAAGCCCTCCCCCTGGGTCTCCCTCGGTTGCGAAAGAGCCCCTGGTTGCTCTCCTCTTGCTTCAGGCCGGCATCTGAGGAATCGACCCAGCCGGCCTCTCCTGATGAGCTCCTCGATTTCATCTTGAAGCTGAATGCATTCTTCAGTATCGTGGCCGTGGTCACGATGGTAGATGCAGTACTTGCTTCGATTGCGCTTGTTTGTGAAAGATCGTAATTCTTCTGGTCTTGGTAGCTGATTCTTAATTTCCATCAGAACTTGAGTTTTAGGAGCATTAAGGGAGGCGTAGTTGTAAAACCTACCGGGGGGAGAACTTCGCGCCCTTCTGTCGAGGCTTCCTTGATGACGAGCTCGAGGAGTTCGGTCTCGCTTGCGCTCGGAGGGAGTCCTTGAGTGCGGCCGAACGCGAATGAAGGAGTCCTTGAGTGCGGCCGAACTTCATTCGGCCCTTCTTCAGCAACGGATCTATTAAACTCGCCCGTCCACCGTTTTTCTGCGGCTTCTTCATCCTTTAACTTGAAGGCTTCTTCTACACGGCTCAGCCTGAGCTAGCAGATCAGCAAAATTCCTGAGGTACTTTTTCTCTAGGGAGAACAATAAATCGTTCTTCTGAAAGCCACCCTTGAGTACGGCCATCGCAACAGACTGATCCAGGTTCCGAACCTCCAATGCAGCAGCATTAAACCGAATGACATAAGCCCAGATAGATTCCCCCTCCTGCTTGATATTCTCATCAGAGAATCTGAATCTCGACGGGGACGTCGACTGCTGACGAAGTGAGCCGCAAACTGATGGTTCATATGATCAAATGAAAAGATCGTACCTAACTTCAACGCCGAGTACCAGTTTCTTGCTGCTCCCTTTAAGATAAATGGGAAAGCTCGGCATAAAATGGCGTTTGGTGCGCCATGGAACAGCATCATGGTCCGGAAGGCCTCCAGGTAATCGATCGGATTAGAAGTTCTGTCGTAGCTTTCAAGTTGGGGTAGCTTGAAGTTCAACGAAATGGGCTCTTGCATAATTTGGAGAGAGAAAGGGGGATCGGTACAGACGTCGTCATGGGGAGCCGACGTGGCGGAGTTCTTCAATCCGTCGGCTCATTTCCTAGAGCCTTTGATTCAGAAGATCTTCACGATCGTTGATCTCCAGAGTTTTCTGATAGAACGGGAGCAAAGCTTCGCCCGGGGTTGAATCATGGTCCGAGCAATGGCTCTCCACCCTCTGTTTTTCCTTTTCGAAGGTCACCGATTGGCTAGCCCGAGTCGGCCGTCCCCTAACCGGATCATGAGGCTCCGAAAGAGCCTGCCCCAATTGAATTGGCGCCGGAGCCTGCCGATGTATGGCCTGCACCGCCTCCGTGAGACCGCGAACCTGCTGGACCAGCAAGTTGAACTGCTCCGCATCCACTATGGCTGCAGGTGGAGCTTGAGTTACCGGAGCTGAAGTAGGAACGAATTGATCTGGACGGAATCTGACTGTAGAAGCCGTTGATCGCCGAGTCGAAGCTTTCCTAGAAAGCATTTTCTTTTCGGAAAGAACTCTAGAGAAGAAGAGAGATCGCTGCTAAGCACTCCTTTAAGATCAAGAAAACCTTAGAAACAGAAGGCCCTTCCTCTAGTGCCAATCCCATTGGTGCAAAATCTGGTTGACGTCGGATTAAGCTGGAGTTGAGGAAGGAGAGGTCGCCGTTGGTAACCTGCAAAATAAAGTTTCATTTAGAGTCGGTGGTGGTGGCTCTGGCAGAACCCTCCGACGATCAAGTCAGCTCTTCTGGCCAACAGAAATGGAGTGCTCAGACAATAATTCAGTAGAGTTTTGGAAAGAAGAAGAGAGCTTAAAAAAATGTTTCTGAAGGATCCCGTTTTATAGACAGAGCTTGTCGTAACCGTCCGGTAGTGGACCGCTCTGGATCATGCAAAATTTATTACGGAAAAAGATGTCGCTCGTAATAGACTGATAATGACAGTCGTAACCATCCAGTAGTGGGGTAGCCTGTAGCAGACTAATAAATGACAGTCGTAATCGTCCGGAGAGAGCAGACGTTCAAAATTCGACTGAAGGAGAAGAACGGAAGGAGTTCGGCTCCTGAAAAAATCCGACTGAAGGAGAGGTTCGAAAGGAGTTCGACTTCTGTAGGAATCCGACTGAAGGAGATATCCGGAAGGAGTTCGGCTCCTAGAAGAATCCAACTGAAGGAGAAGTCCGGAAGGAGTTCGACTCCTGGAGAAATCCGACTGAAGAAGAGGTTCGAAAGGAGTTCGACTCCTGTAGGAATCTGATTGAAGGAGATATCCGGAAGGAGTTCGGCTTCTGAAAGAATCCAACTGAAGGAGAAGTTCGGAAGAAGTTCAACTCCTAGAGAAATCCGACTGAAGGAGAGGTTCGGAAGGAGTTCGGCTCCTGTAGAAATCGAATTGAAGGAAAAATACGGAAGGAGTTTAGCTTCCAAAGGCATCCGACTGAAGGAGAGGTTCGGAAGAAGTTCGGCTCCCGAAGGCATCCGACTGAAGGAAAGGTCCGGAAGGAGTTCAACTCCTGAGGTCCGAAAGAAGTTATGCTCCTATAGGAATCCGACTGAAGAAGAAGTGCGAGAGTTCAACTCCTGGAGGCATCCGACTGAAGGAGAAGTTCGGAAGGAGTTCGGCTCCTGTAGGCATCCGACTGAATGAGAGATTCAGGAGGAGTTCAGCTCCTGTAGGCATCCGACTGAAGGAGAAGTCCGAAAGGAGTTCGGCTCCTGGAAAAATCTGATTGAAGGAGAAATCCAGAAGGAGTTCGACCGTTGAAGGAGTTCGATTGGGGTTCGGTTGCTGAAGAGTTCGACTGAAGTCCGACTGCTGGAAGAGAATTCCCGATCGAAGCTCTTTCATGATTACCAGTTGCATTAGGCTATGCATCAAGCTGGACTTCGGCGGAAGCGGGATTTATCCCCAACAACTGATATAAAAGATAAAATCAAAGACCAGTTGTTGCCTTTATGGCACTAGAAATGCATATAAATAGGCACACACAAATAGACTTCCATCGATGTAACTCTTGCACAATTTAAAAGCCATCATCATTAGATAACCTGCTTAAGGAATCTAGAAATCATTACGGGCATGCAACAAAAAGTTAAAACTGAAACTATAATGTATGATAGTTTCTAAACAACTCTATACAAAATTAAAGAAATTATTAACACTAATCCTGTAATCTTCAGCCAATATTAAAGAAATAAAGAAAGGCATGGGGTCAAATAAACCCTATACAACCCTTATCCTACCACTAACCAGCCTCTCTTGTCTTGCCCCATCTCCACCCAATTTTATCCTCAGCTTCCTACACTTTCTTCCTCAAATTCTCCTCCACTTCTCCCTCCTCTCCTATCCTCTCCTCACATCTTCTCCATGCACACATAATTGAGCCAAGTTTGTGTAAAACCATTTGGAACACCTTAAGCCCAGCACAGCACAAGCCCAAACCTATCCATCCAGCCTATATTCACTTTCTTTGAAATATTTAAAAACCAATGGACATCCATTTATTATTCGTATATAATCTTCAGGATGGTTTCAAATACCAATATCGAACACCATACCATTTTTTTCTATCGGAATGATGCAGCATCAACACAGTACTGATGATGTGTACGAACTTGACAGCATAAAAAAAAAGGGAAAACTGTCAGTACGTACAATTATGACAGATATCGTCGGCATGGACTAATGTTGCATGTAGATACCAATACACAAGGTTTCAGCATCCTGACACCTATACTAGAGCCGATTTTGTATCCGAATGGTACAATATTGGTGGTACCTTCCCATTCCAGTGTTTTTTGAAACCATCGTCTTGAATCTTTACAAGCATTATTTTACTACAAGTGCAAATAGATTTCTTAAGAGAAAATGTCCATATATGGAAATACAACATCAACATACATGGGGAGAAAAGAATCATGTACAAAAAGTTGACATTTCAGGTCAAAAGAATCAATTTAATATAAGATATAGAGGGAATCAAATAGATTAACAATATGCAATGACTTCTCCATGAAATATAAGACATGGACCCCTCAAGCCATCAATAAAGAATATATTAACATATTTCTACAAAAAAATACTAATCATACCTCAGGAGCAAAACCTTCTATATGATCCTTCTCCTTTTGTAGAACATTCTCAGTTACGAAAAGAGGGAAATATGCATTCTTGATGTTCATCTTCTTTATTTCTGCATCAAAAAAAGCCTGCACATCCATACAACAGAAGAATCAACAAATAAGGTATTTGACATCTTATAATACAAAAACAGGTGACAATAACAACCAAATTACTAACGTTCTTGAAATTCAAGCCATAAGAACTCAAACAACAACATGTCTCAAGATACTAATGGTTATAGCATCCTTTTTTTGACCTCTATAAGGCATATCTAAAATTAGAAAGCTAGTTGACTGAACATATCATTGACATCTGGACAACTGAACTAGCAATGGACAATAGTGCACAAAGAATTCAAATCAACTCTTCCCAGTGGCCAATATTCTACTTACATCTAAAAGCGTCCAAGTCTCACTAAATAATTTGAAAGGAATATCTGTGACAAGTGAACAAGTAAACCAATATTACCCAGATATGGAAGTTTTAGGTTTCTTTTCCCAACACACACATACATGTATTCGTATAGGTACAAATATATCTAAACATACATGTATTTATGCATACAAGTACATATGGTAGCACATAAAGAAGCTGGTATATATGAATTTGCACATTCATGTCTTTAATGAAAGACAGCACAAGCAAACATAAGGTCACATCAAAACACATATAAACACCTAAATAATTTCTGCCACACCCATAGAAAGTTCCACATATGCACATGTGCGCATACAACATACTCATTTCAAATTCAAAGTCATTAAAGCACACAATACGCTTGCAATCACCAACATTCATGTACGCATGCACAACATATAGACAATCACGAAGGCTTGCCCTTAATACACTTTGGCACCCAAGCAAGCATGCATGATGCTTGCTTTTTGAGCACCTTGACAGCATCACCTGGCCTCCAGGTAGGCAAGGTGCTAAGGTTGCACCAAGGTATAACTCGCGCCTTTAACAACACTAGTTTAAGTACATTCATATTGAGATAACTTGATCAACGAGGTTAATTAAAGAATTTAGGATCAAGCAAGAAGCATTTTAAGAAAAAAAAATTTAAGCTAGTCTTAAACTAGGAATCTTGCATAACCTAATGAAGATTCAAAATAAAGGTAACAGGTCCCATACGAGTTTCAAACAAAAGTTGTGCAATATCAATAAGGTTAGGATGGGCGGAAATCATTAGTATCAACAAGAATAAAAAGGAATCAATACACATCGACCCCCAATGTGTCCAACCTAATGGTATGAAACCAATATGGTCAATGTAAACTGATTCAAGTGGGAACCAATGTCTTGCTCCTGTACCAATCCCATTTTCCTATTAGAACAGTAACGTCCTAGTACCATATCAAACTGAACATAATTCAAATTCTTGGATTGTAATCTATGGGATTAGTGGCATACAACTAAGTAGCCAACCCCAAAGTCAAAGAAAGATTGGAACTCTAATCTGAACACGAAAGATTGCCTATCCATCATTATATCTTCATTCCATATTTTTCAAGTCTCTAAAGCTAGAAGGAAGCTCTAGATAGTAGTTAAGTCTAGCAAGAAAAAACAAATCTAAAACATTCGTGATATCTCGAAATAGAGTGGAAACCTAAAAGTATATGAAGCTTAAATAATCCAAAATTTCCTATTAGAAAGTACTTATATTTATGAGGAAAAGATTGCTGTAAAAATTCAACAGAACATTGCCAAGGGCATTAATAGGAATTAGTTACCCTACCAATCTTGGAGTCGAGGTTTTAATTCTCGTGGGATGGGGCTGTCCCAGTTTCCGCATGGAACAGGACGCACTGCCATCCCACCCCGTTCCAACACTTGGAATAAAAGATGTCCTAAGATATCCGGATCAAGACGCTGAGACGGCGGCAGGATGATCTTGTTCCCATACATAGGATGGTACCTTGTCCCGGTGTCCTGCGAGACATCCCGTCAGGACCCGAATTCTTGCTTGGAGTTATCTTTCCATATATCTACTTGTACATCAAAAGAACAAATTAGTTGTCTTCAAATATCCTTAAGATCATGACACTAGCATAGCAATAATCTCACCATGCCATCAATGCCAATCATGGCATTCAGTTCATATTTAAATTCCTTTATAAAGGCTACACATTCATCAAGCAAAAGAAATTGAAACTATTTCCAGCAAAATTATTGTTATGAATTTTTAAGTGCCATTCAGCTAAAGTTAGGCTACTACCATTTGTTAATGAACATTTCAAAGGATGGCAAAGAAGCCGGCAGGACCTCATGTGGTCCTTATAGAATCTGAAATATTCTACCAAAAAAAAAAAAAAAAAAGATCACAGCTTCCAGTTATGTTTTCCTAAGAATAAGCCAGTCCTAGTGAGGTTAATTTGCCATGGAAATAGTAACATATTGTCCTACAAAATAAAGAATGCAACATATATTGTGATAGAACGGCAAATGCCTGAGGCGCACCTGAAGCTCAAGGCAAGAGTCTCCACGACTCTTACCTCCTCAAGCAAGGCAAGGTGGCTGAGGCATCGCTTAGGTGCTTGAGGCGCACGCCTGACCTAAGCTCTAAAGGCGCACGCCTGACCTAAACTCTAAAGGCGCACCTGAGGCGGTGGCTGTTAGTCTTAGGAGGGAAATAGGGCAACGTTTTCAGAAGTCAGAAAGATGCAAAGAAGGGAAAAAAAGTGAGACCCACTCATGATCGCTGATCGAAGATCCAGATTTATCATAGCACCGCCCCAACCGCCAAAGAAGAGAGCCCACTCGTCGAGACCCATGGTCGTCGATCGAAGACCCACAGCCATCGGATCACCACCTTAGCCATGGGAGAAGAGGATCCACTCATCGATTGATGCAACCGCGGCCCACGGTCGTCGATCGAAGACCCACAGCCACCAACCAACAACCCCACCTATCGGATATTTTCTTCTTTCCTCTTCTTTCGCCGATCAAAGACCCACAGTCCCTATTCCCTTTTTTTTTTTTTTTTTTTTTTTTTTAGGGGGCGGGGGGGGAGGTGGGGCGACGTTCTTATCGTTCCCACGATCTTTATCTTCTTTCGCAGCGACCGACCTCTTTAGTCTCTACCATTCCTCTTTTTTTTTTGGTCGATGTTCCCCATCATTCGGACTTTTAGGAACGTTCTTTACCGTTCATCAACAATAATGTTCCCTTTTTTTCATCTACAATATTTTTTTTAATAGTGTACAAAAAAAATTTGTTATTTACTGTTCATCTATAGTAACATTTTCTTTTTTTATTTACAGTATTTTTTTTTTACCAGTCTATAGGAAACTTTTTTTGAATCGTTTACTGTTCATCCGATTTTTTGACACGGCAATTTTTTTGGGTTACATTCTTCCTTTTCTTATCTTTTCTTTTTGGGGTCATATAACCCACAGTGTATGTAATAGAAATTTTTTTTTTTTTTTTTTTTTTGTGGGGGGGTTGATTTTGTTATCAATGTTTGGCATCTATTTTAGGAAGTTAAAATGGATTCTGAAAGCCATGGGTTATCTAAAAAGGACCCAGTGTAGAAGTATGCAAATTTGGCCGACCCAATAGGCAAAAACAAAAATGATATTATTTGCAATTTTTGTGGAAAAATGACTAAAGGAGGGATTTATCGAGCAAAACAGCATATAGTTAGAGGGTTTCGAAATGCCAAAGATTGCCAAAAATGTCCACCACATATTTGTGAAAAGATTAAAGATTATATATTAAGGAAAGCAGAGGAAAAGAAACACGATAATTTGTTGCCTGATTTTAATGATATGGAAGACTATGGTATTAATGAAGAAGATGAAATTCAGATGGTTAGTCCTCATAGTAAAAAAAAATGGTGGTACAAATGGAAGTTCAATGGCTAGTAGCAAGGCACCTAACACAAAGAAACCAAAAGAGAAGGGCCCTATAGATTTGTATTTTACTCTTGATGCAGAAATAGTTGTTCATAGTAGAAAAGAAGGCAAAGGGAAGCAAACTACTATCAATGAAGTTTGCAAAAAAAAATTAAGAGACAAAGCTTGTACATAGTTGGCTAGGTGGATGTATGATGTTCGCATTCCATTTAATGCCGTGAATTATCCAAGCTTTACTGTTGCAATTGAACAATTTGGTCCTGACATGAAACCTCCAAGTTATCATAAGGTTAGGGTCCCTTTGTTAAGAAAAGAAGTTGAGCATACTAAAGATCTGATAAAGAGCCACCAAGAAGAGTAGGCAAGGTATAGATGCTCGATTATGTCAAACGGTTGGACGGATGAGATTGCAAAGAAGGACATAATCAATATTTTAGTAAACTCTCCTAAAGGATCGGTATTCATCAAATCTGTTGATACTTCCCATACTGTGAAGAGTAAAAATCTCTTATTCAAATTGCTTGATGACATAATTGAGCAAATTGGAGAAGCAAATATCATTCAAGTGGTGACCGACGATGCTTCTAATTATGTAGCTGCAGGTAGAATTCAATTTGGATAAACTTTTCCACCTTTAAGTTTTAAGAAATTGTTTAGTACAATTGTAATTTAATATTCAAATTTCTAAATTTTAAACAGAAAGATTATTGAAGGCAAAGAGGCCAAATTTATATTGATCACCATGTACTGCCCATTGTATTGACTTGATGTTGGAGCATATTGCTGAAATTCCAACAATTAAAAAAACATTGAAGAGGGCAATTTTTTTGAATGGATACATTCATAGCAAATACATATGCGCTTGTGAACTGCATGAGGAGTGTTTTTACCAGGATTGAGAGGAAAGAGAGCCTAATTAGTTGGTCGGGCTTCTATACAAACTACGATCTGGCAGAATGAGCGCCTTCTAAGTCAACTTGAATAGTGTCTAATAACCGATGATTGATAGAATCAGTAAGAAACATACTCTTAAAATAATGTTTCAATGTCTAACAGAACTGGAACTCCCAATAACGGGGCTTTGTTCTTGTGGTTGGCTGCCTCACACCTGCTTCTGTCGGCGCTTGCCCGAGGGGGGGCCGGGGCCGCGGCGGGCGGGGAGGGAAGGAGGAACGCCTTGTCTCCCGCCGTGTATGGTCATAAGATCGGGTACGCTGGTCTACGGTCCATTAAGGGCCGCAAAAAAGAATGGCCTCTCTCTACTATGGAGAGGTCGTATCTCTGAGGCGCGGTCTCGAAGTTCTCTGTAGGTTAGACATCGAAGACCTGTACTCAATTTAGGTAGCGCCAATGGATGATTACTCTCGTGTGTGGGTGTCGGTCCCTCCTTACTCTTCTTAATTAAGTACTCATGCTCTCGGTACATAATACTGCAGTATGTGCTCGTACTATGAGCATGTATCTGACTTGAACCGGCGAGTTGATTAGCGGGTCAGATAATGAGTTATATGTGGGGTGTGCATATATGTGATTACATAGCGATAGGATTCGATGTATATATCTATGTCTTTGACTCAAATATATATGTCGCTCCATAAGCGTTAGTGAAGATATATATAAGTAGGGTATAATATCACTCCTTTGCTCATGCAGAGCGCATATTCGCTCTCTCTCACCTGCTGTGCATCCTTTTCATATGGAGTATGAAACTCCGCCGCAATACACATATGAGCAAGTCATGAAGAGAAGTGCATGTAGGATGCCTATTACAAGTATGTAGCAAAAGACTGAGCTTCCACTTGTTGAAGTGTCAACGATAGCTTTACAGACAGATATAGCTAAGCAGCTCTCTGTGTGTGTGTGTGAGACCGTGTATGAATATCACATCGAAAGAAGACGTTAATCACACACTCTCACTATATATAGCTCTCTATCTTCTCTTTGGTGGTGGGACTTATGCCTTGTTTATATTTGTAAGTTCTCAATTTTAGATTGATTTAAGTCAGCACATGGGTACGGCGAGGTGATGGCGGGTTCGAATATGCATCGTTCGAAACCTCCAGAATTGCATTTAAAGTTTGGCCACGTTAAAGGTTCTTGGCTCAACTGTTATAGTTGACCCTGTGCGCCTTAGAAACTGATCTCCAGGTTGCAGGTTGGTGCTGCTATTTCTCACCAGTGGAGTAGTACTCAGATACCCTCATACCTTATCGACTGGTATATATGCTCATAGATAGTTTCTAGAAGGCGTGCTGGTGTAGGTTTAATATAATATAAGGAGCGCTCTTTCATTATCTTCCGGTGTTCGATTGAGCGCCTTCGCGACGAGATCACCTCACGACGACTCTCTCGCACGAATGAGAAGAGTGATGATGCGCTGTCTTTCGGAAAAATACAGTGCCTTCGCGATATGACTCTATATTAGATGGCTGGATTGCAGTCCAATCAATATAGGACTGGATGATAGTGGTTGTGGATAGAGTGCACTAAGTCTCCTAGAGATACTGTTCTCGAGTGAGATGCTGTGTGTATATACGAACTATAATTCTGATATATAATACCGAGTTCTACTCAACTCTCTGTGATAATATTGAGATATATAGTGTATCAACTAGTTGCTCTATCTCCTCCTCTCTCTCATATGCGTATCCCTGCTCGTGCGATTTACTTCATGTGGTATAGATATGAGTATTCTTTGCGCGTCTATAAAATATATATAGCATATTATTATTTATATAATTAGAGTCATTATAGTGTGACTGAGTTAATAACTTTGATTTAATGTCCGATTGTGATTGATCATCCTTAGATGGATTTATCATGCTATTGATCTTTGCTCTTTACTCATGATTTGGATTAGCTCTCTTCATACTGCACACAGAATTTACGCGCTAAATGCCTCTCTTTCATCAAGCAATAGGGCGGAGGCTTATTCTCCAGCCCTAGAAGCCTCTCTCTCTCAGAGGGTTCTTGACGCATCATAAATTGATAATGACGCAAAGACCCTTGGGAGCATATAGCAAGTTGATTAAAAAGAAAAGAAGATGAATTTTATTATTGATGATTGACGAGCCCTCACTAGTTAGTATCTACGAGTGAGAGTCTAGAATCTACAGTATCTCATTCTGTGACATAGAGCTACGACTTCTCTTATACAGAAGTATAATAGTAACTTACTCTTTTTAAATCTTATCTTTGTAACTTTCTCTTTAAGTATGCATATTTTTTATATTTGTTGTTGTGTGCTTATTGTGAACAATATCTTGCTTGAATGTTCGTATGCTACATATTTTGTGTTGAAATTTGATTTGCATTTTAGATATAATGATATTTTGATTGTAGTTTGAAAATATATAATTTTATATATGTATATTTCATCTTATTTTTAATAAATGTGCACCTGCCTTGCTCAGGCGAGCGCTTGCACTTGCCTAGCTTCAGCACCTTTGCGCTTGACCTTTAGTAACTTTGATATGGACGCTCTTTCAATAGCATCCTAAATATTGTTGTTTTGATATTCAGTCAATTAGCTGCAGAAGCATGTTTTGCAGTTGCAGTTCATAAATATCATTTATTGAGATTCTGATGAACCTGTTCATTCGCGTGTCGGTATCGTCTTGTTTGTAGATAGAGTCAGAGGCTTCTGAATAGTGGTATTTGGCGTCTAAAGGTTGAGCATGAAGCGAAGCGCAGAAGTTGGGTGCAATTTGGTGCTAAATGTGTAATCTATTCTACAGGTGTATGTCAGTGAATACACATTTTGACTGCCTAGGTCGGCCTACACTGCTAGGGGATTTAGTGAACAGTCGTGGATGCAGAGCAAAGGAGGTACATTCCTAAACGTATTCAACAGCGTGGGTTCATTTTAAGCTCTAGAAAAGGGTAGATAAATGAAAATGTATGTCCGGATGCATAATTTGATCGAGAATTGGAATCAGGTTGCAAGAAATTGCTCAGATTCCATATATGAGACAACTGAATACAGGATCATTATGCAGGTTACCTATCCCTGCACCTATGATCTAAGGAAAACTTGAGCAATAACAAGTCAACAAGACTAAGCTTAGTATCCCATGAAGCATGCTCAGTCTTTTATTGATAAGTTTTTTCGAATTGATTCACATAGAAGTAGCAAGTTTGCAGATTCTTGGCTGGCCAGCGCTTGTGAGAACCCTAAGCAAACTCACTATATGTTGATGCCCTCTCCGGCGACGCAAGTAGTGATCCAGCGATGAAACGGGCGCGCAAGGGTTCCAAGGCTATTTATGCTGGAAAAGATCACAGAGGAATAAGACAGTTTATAATTTACACAAAATAAAAAAGAAAAGCAATGCTTAATTTTATATAGTCTCCGTGATAAATAATTTTTTGAGGAAGAATATGATAGGGCACTATGGAAAATACCAGAGAAGGGAAAACCCTGACGCCCCCCCTCTGGCCTTCTCAAAACAGAAAAAAAACAGAGAGAGAATCATAGTTTTAGAAGGTTGGTAGTTGAGTATCAAAATTATGTTACAAAAATCTACATAGTACCAATAACTGATGTAACTGCGTATGACTAAAACGACCGTATATAATCACCATACTAGTCAGAATATAAAGAAGTTTATTTGCAATGTGTTTTCCCAGATTGGCCAGTCATGGCGCTCCAAGGAATTATAGCAGCCAGAAAATGTCATAGTATTCACTGAATCTTACTATTTCACAGTGAAACTGCAAACTGAATAAGCACAGGATAGGGATATAATCATAGTGTAATTATCCTTTCTTTATATGGATTCGTAAAAAGACGTTAGTAAACATGAGGAATGGTACGACATAAATGTAGTGTGAGGAACTAGTCGAAACGAGTTGGTACCTCTGGAGCATACGGCTCAGGAGATTAGAGTTCTCCAAACAATCTATTGATTCTGTCGTAGTAGCGCAAATCCAGGATCGGTTATCTTTCTTCAATCCTTCTCCTTGCCTGCAAAGATGATACATTAGAAAACTCTCAGATGCTGTTTATTACCTCCGGTCTCGGGTGCGAAATAATAGTACTATAGGAAGCTACTCATATCAGAGACGAGATCGATCCATGTACGAAATCTCGATGAGGAGTAGTGATGTATCGACACCTATCTACTGGTATCGAGGTATTCGCTAAGCGCTGCGATGCGCTGTCTGAGTGGTAGGGAAATAATGGTGATTTGAATAGACTCCACGAAACTCTACAGCCGAGCAATTAGTTAGGGCAGACTTAGAAATTAAAAGCATGGAAAAGGATGATGTATATAACAGCGAAAATTGTTTATGGGGGAGGGGCGCAAGTTTGTTTATATGCTAATTAAAGAGGGTTATAATATGCGTGGGCTCTTGATCAGGTGGTTTGTATGAGGGTTATCCTTGTGGTGAAGAGCAGGTTAAGATAGACAACGTATGGCCAGAAAAGTAAAAAGTGGGTAATCCGTGTTAGTAACAGAAGCAACTTTGAATATGAAAGAAGAACTGTTCCCATTTAGTCGTTCTGGTATTTGAGACTTGCGAGTAAGGATGATTTTCAGAATATAGACGACTGTATGAACAGTTAACAAAATAGACGCGCAATCAGCACAACTGAGGATCGAATTTAGTGGAGAACTCAATAGGCAATACAGAATAATGATATATGGCGGAATACCAAAAATCAGTCAGGGCACGGGGAGCATAACATGGATATCGGAGAGAGGGAATTAGACCGAAGCATATCACAGGAGAAAGTCCAGTTTGGCTGTCCGAAGTGAACATGACTCCGCCAGGGATCGTTAGGTGTGCGGTGTAAGGGTACCGAGCATTGCTATGGAGCTACAGTCTGCGGTGATCCTCTAGTACTTTTAGCAGTTCAAAAATGCTGGGGATGTTATGTCCCCACCCAGGGTAGTCTTGGTGATGGCTTACTACCATCATGCAGCCCACTACACCATTGGCCAAAGAAGGGGGAGGGACATGAAAAAGAACTCTCTTATTTTTCTTCTTTCGTTTAATGTGTAAGAATGGTTCAAAGTTTAAACACCTTAACCAATTCCTCACCGACCACATTAGCAATGTGCTTAGAAACAAATCAAAGTGGAAAACATTAACATTAATAATAGTTGATGAAACATATAGCATCATCAGGAGAAGTTATTTATTTATTTATTTATTTATTTTGTTTCTATGTTCTCTTCAATAGATGGTCATGAATTCAAAACCTCAAATTTGCAATTTTCTTTGTTTAACAAGTTAAGTGAAAGGATGAATATCTTCATCACCCTCACTAACATTGCACTAAACAGATTTTCTGTTTGCAATATTCTGCAGTCAACATTCCATCCGAATGCCAAAGCCCATGATCTATCAGATAGGTTCTAATTGTCAAGAAAAAACAGAAATTAAAATGGCATTTGATAAATTTAAATGATGAATAAGTGCCATATATGTCAATATAATGTATACACTGGAAGTGATATAATTGCAAAATTCAGCCCCCAAAAGGGAGATAAAGGCAGTAAATTAGTTGTTACAAAAAGCATACTGAACAAAGGACCTATTTTTAGCATATTGCTGCCAGTTCTTAACTAATATATCCTATAATAAATTAGAATACTCCTTGAAAAATCTATAGTCAGAAAAGGACTATAAAAAATTGTTAAGTAGTTAAATGATTCTCTCTTTTTCATACCAACATCAAGTAAAAGATCTATTATTAAAAGATAAACTCATAATTACAGAGCTTGAGTTAGTGGCTTGCCATACCAAGCAAGCAAAAATAGTTAAAGCCCTGCATGAGTTGATATTATAACAGCACCTAAATAAATTAAAAAGCAGTACAAATCATTCAATCAAAAAATTATGGCAGGGTACAGATTGATCTCCCGTGAGAAACTACACCAAACAATCAACCAGGATGGGGCAAGGATTTATTCCTTGGGAAAAGGAAGGGATGCCCCTTTTCTAATATGTGTTCAGTCACTTAATAATTAGCATCCAAACCCACTAGGCTTATATTAATTGTGATCCATTATGATGCGATAAATCGCTCCAATGTAACGGATTGCTGATTTCTTCTTTTGAAGAATTATTGTTAAAAGTAGGAAAAAAATAGTTCCACATTGATATATTAGAGTATTTAAAAGAAAATATGATCTAAAAATATACAACATTAAAAAAAAAAATCAACTCATACTATGTCTTATAATTTTTGTGGGGGCGTATAAAAGTTTAAAAACAAATTGTTTGAAAAGAAAATGGGAACAAACAGAAAGACGTTACTGTATTAAAAACAAATTTTAAATTTTCATCAAATTAAATCGGTGTATTCCCTCTTCTCATGAAATGAAACGAACTGATGGCTGATTCTTATCTTTCTTCTTAAAAAAAGGGGCTTCCTCTAACGAATTATAAACCACCAACGAGTGACGAAGCATCTAACACTAAAAAAAAAAAGATTATATGACCGGAACAGGATCGGGGTTGAGAAAGAGAGAGATAGAGGGAGGGACAGAAGGAGGGCAAGAGAGAGGCATACCAGGTGCGGATGGCGGCGGCACCGGAGAGGAAGTGGAATACCTTGCCTCTCGACTGGGTGAGGCGATGCGTTGCGAGAGGAGAGGAAACCCCCCCCAACTAAACCCTAGACGCCTAATCAAAAGCATAATTTAATATTACAAAAACCGGCTTGCCCGCTCGAACCGCCGGTTCTTACGGTTTTCTTGAAACCGGGCTCGGGATGACAAGGGGTAGGGTACCCGCAAAGTTTGCCCTACCCGTATCAGAACCCGTTTAAAATTGGTATAGCCGCGGGTCCCCGCCGGATTCACCCTCATCCATCTTCATATTATCATGGAACAGAACTCCTTGAAAATTTTTGTAGCGAAAGAAGAATCCTTCCGATCAGAAATTCCTAAACCCTACAAAAAGCATGCTTGTACCAAGATTAAGCTCTCAAAACCTCAAAGGGTCCAACTCCCAACGCCACAACTCTCACAAAATCCCATATCCCAGAGAAAAAACCCCAACCGGAACCTAAAGAACCCCTCCGATCTCCCTCAGGTGCTCTCCTTCCCCACAAATCACCGAAAAAGAGAATAAAATGAAAAGAAAAACAATCGAAAAGAAAAATATATATATGGGAAAAGATCTTACCCGTTAATTTTTTCCGTCTTTCCTTTGTCTTCGTTGATTTTTTTTCTATACTTTGATTTTTCCGTCCTCAGGAGTCTCAATCGGGTGGAGGCTTGGAGCGACCAAATAGGGAAGCTTGGACAATTGCAAGGGCGTTGTGTTGGAATTTATCTAGAGGAGTTTAAATGGTATAAATAGATTATCAATCAATTTATAAATCGCGTCGAATTGGCTTGTTAGTTAAGATAGTGGTTAGGCTGTCCAAATCCTCTCATTCATCTATTATATATATATATATATATATATATAGCATATATAATCGGATTTGGATATAGATATTCGAGGGATAAATTTTAAATCCGAATGAGTTTTAGTTTTAAATCTCAAATCCATTCCAAACCTCATTATGATATGCTATATGATTTCTATTATGATTTGGGATGGATCAGGTATTTAAAAAAAAATCTATCCGGCTACCTCCTATTTGTCTATCATCATCTAAGGAACAAATTCCAAATATATTTTAGTTTTAAATTCTATATCCATTCTAAATCTTATTTGGGTATGGTAAATGGATTCTATTAGGATTTGAACCAAATTGAATACCCAAAAAAAATCGCTTGGCTGACAGTAAGACAAGTATTGTGGGTCAGCTAGGCTAACATCCGATACAATTAAAGACTAACTTATAATCTCATGCCATGCATGAAATATGATTTTTTTAAAAAATATATATTTTATTTTATTAATGGTAAACAAATAGATAGGATTCATCATTTAGTAAAGATAATTTATCATGTCTAGACAAATAATAGTAGCTATTTGCTAGATCACAATATTTATGATAACTTTTGATTTATTTATTAAATTTTTTAGGAAGTAAAAAAAATAGATATCAAAATTTTAAAAAATTTAGAAAATAAATACATACATTAACTTTTTTCCTTCCTACCGATAATGACATATTAAACAAAAAATAACATATTAAATAGAAAAAGAAGAAAAATGACACACCAGTTACACTGCTAAATAATTACTCTACTATTAAACAACTTGGTGACTTATCGTCCGAAACATAAAAATATAATAAAATTTTATTCAAAAAAACATCAAAACTCGACTGAGTTGGAACTGATCCATTTCCAAAGTCCTTGAACTACCTTCGAAACGACATTAGCCCATCCGACATGATAGTGTTGTCCACATCCTCCACTATCGCTATTGATGGCACAACCTCCTCATCCTTCTCTCTCTTTTTATCCCTTAGAGTCTATCCCGCCATCTCTTCCCCGAACTCCTTGGGGCTCCCTACCTCCACCATCCTTATGATCATTTTCTTCTCTGCCCCACCAATCATAATTATGCTCTTCGAAACAAAAAATAAAAAATGACACATGTCTAATGGTTAACCACACACATGGTAGATGGAAGAAAAAACCCAATCATAACCTAAGAAGCCCTATGATCTCCCTCAGGTATTCTCCTTCCCCATGGATCTCCCAAAAAGCAAAAAAAGCAAAAGAAAAAAAAGATGATCAATCTATATTTTTTCATTTTTCT
>QRFJ01000321.1:961116-998616 GCA_006176705.1 Cocos nucifera
CACAACAAAAATCATTTGAGAAGCTGAGTTGGCAACACCACAATACTTCTTCATAGAGTATTGTTATATATATATATATATACACCACTTAGGGTGTGACCTCCAACTAAAGTATGGATTATGAATTAAAGAGAAGTGAAAGATAAGTAGAACTTAAGTAATGACATAAATCCAGGTAAAAGATGATAAAAGGATCACAACATATCAAGACAATCTTTCCACTGTAAAAGGTAAAGCTTACAACAGGACAACCTTTAGTCCGTATGATAATATTTCATATATGAGAATGCACAAAAAATTAAAACAAAGATTGAAAAGAAAATTTAGTTATATTAAATATCTTACATACCAAAATGAAGAACATCATACTTGTTTACAAAAGCTTTAGGTGAAGAACAGCATACTTCAAAAGATCACATCTTTTTACAAAAGTATTTAAACACACAGAAAGAAGTTTGATACAGGAGAATTTGGAGAGGAGAGGAGAGGTTGAAGAGGAAGAGTCTGGGTACAGAGAACTTAAAAAGGAGAAAGGGACTAGAGGGAGGAGAGGTGGCTGGAAGTAGTAGATGCTAGCTCTCTTGCTTTTAGCTGATATTTTTGTCGATTTTTTCTGATGCCCTTGAGTTGAGGTCTTCGTCTTCTTTTATAGGCATTTGCGAACTTGATCTTGATTGGAGTCCGGGGAGACATCTTTTGAGCCTTCGTTCTTAAGATTTCATCTATTGGAGAAAATCATGGGTGGAAACTATGGGCACTGCTGATTTTTGGAAAAATCAGGAGTAGAAACTGCGGGTGCTGCTGATTTTTGGAAAAATCAGGAGCGAAAATTATGGGCGGAGCTGATTTTAGGAGGGCTTCTGAGGGTATCTTTTTTATGCTTTTGATGACTTTGTCTTTTTGTATCTTTGAGTTATCTTTGTGTTCTTGATGTTGAAAAACCATGGGCTCCTCTTATTTTGGTAAAACCATGGATGGAAAATCATGAGTTTGATAGTTTCCTTAGGCTCATAGTCACATGTTTGCTAATGGAGTGAGAAAGTCCGTATTGAAAATTATGTCCTAAAGCCAATCATCAGTATGTTGATAGTTGAGATATTGTAATTTATTTATTAATTAATAAAAAATATTTTAGCATCTTTTTTCATCATAAATTTACATCTTCTAATAAACTTCATTATTGTGATGAAGTCCTTAAGACTATTTAGTTCTAATAAAGAGAGAATTTATCGATTAGTCCTTAAATTTGTTCACGACCAAATAATAGGCTGTTAATTAGGATCACAGCGTCTATTGAGCATAGGTCGCTATATGTCATATAGGTTGGTTATCCTCTTAATTAAGAAGTGTGAAGACACTGGTATGGCATATAGATGAGATGTATGGATACATCGTCATTGAACGTAACTAACTTCAGAGCATTCTGCTGTCGAGAATGTTTCTGATGGGATATAGGTATAAGTATCCCTTAAACCTGAGATCATCTTAGTGACTTGTAAGCAACTCACTGTGCTTTGGTACTGGACTAACTAAATTTCTAATTCAACAATGAAAAGCTTCTAGGCATAGTCAAGTACTTGCAAAGTCAGAGTGTGATCAAGATGGAATTGACCACTCCAAGAGTTGGAGAAGAATGTATCACTGTATTTCAATATAGCAAAATTTTGATCAGGATAATCCATCAGATGGATTTGATATTTTAAAATATAATGTGAACAACCTGATCAAAGTTGATAGTTGAACTCTGAGGTACCCTACAAGCATTCTGATCAAGGGAATGAATTATATGAAAACTATATTTGCATGAATTCTAAGGATGGTGTTCTACACCTTTCGATCTATCCGACCGTCGGATATCATTGCTAGATGGTCACTTCGATTGGAATAAAAATTTATTTCTATGCTATCAGCTTAGGTTCAGACCTATGAGGTCACACATTAGAGTTCACGTTCCAATTAGATAGTTGATCAGCGATTTAGAATCATTTTAGGGTTAAACGATCAATACGATTGATGTTTGACCTAGTGCAAGTATTATAGGAGGATCGATTAGCAATTTGATTGCTAATTGGCTTAATTTGATTAAATCAGAAGACTGAAATTAAATTTAATTAAATCTAATTTAATTAGATTTGGTTTGAACTTGATTGGATCAAGTTTAATTGGCTTATTGGATAAGTCAAGTGCAAGGAAGAACTAGTCCTAGTCTAACTAGGACTCGGATCAACCTAATTTTTTAATTTGATTAAAAAATTAAATTAAAATTTAATTTAATTTAATTTAATTTAATTAAGTCTTTAAATAAATTAGAGCTTTATTTAATTGAATTGATTTACTCTTATTTTTATTTGGTTAAAAGATCTTGTTTGACCAAGTCAAAATAGGAGTCCTAGTCACACTAGGACTCCCTATTCCTTGCGCCACCTAATCCTCATACCCCATACTTTTTCTTTTTATGTTTTTATGTGAATAATCTCCACACCCAAGATTTCTCATACCTTTCTTTTCTCTTTCTTTTTCTCATATCGAAGTTTGTTGAAAGACCAAGTCAAAAGGAGAATTAGTTTTACTTAAAGATTCTATGAGATAGAATCCTTGTCAACCAAAATGATTCCCATAAGTGTGCCGACCCATCCTTTCTTATTTTCTTTAATTTTCATGGTAAAAGAGGATATTTTTGTGTGCCCCCATTGCTGATCCACAGCAAAAAAAAAGGTGGGGGCGCCCAAGAGTTGGGCGCCCCAACAACTTTCCTTATTTGGTCCTTCCCAGTCTAGATTTTTGACTTAACTTAGACTCTGCATATCTCTTTATTTTTAAAAAAAATTTAGCTAAAATTTTTGTAGATTGTAGACATTTGAGAGGCCTCTTTGGTGTAGAAAAACCAAAGAAAAATTCATCTAGGTTGCGAAGATATTGAAAACACAAATTAGGATGTCTAGAAAAAGAACAAAGAAGAAGAAGAGGATCTTCTTCTAGGATTTTTGTTCTAGATCTCTTCCTTCCTTTTTATGAGCTTGTGAGAGGTGTCTCAGCATCACAAATCTTTTTCTTTTCTTATGATATTTTGGAGTATCTAAGTTTCAAAGAAGAAAGCAGTGGATCAACCATCGAAGAGAGATCAGTATAGTGCTAATATACTGTGCTGATTTCCTGCATCAGGATCTCTGATCATGTTCGTGGGCTCATGTGAACGACTCCTAGAGCCTGGATGTATGTGCGGCTCATGACTTCATTCTCAAGCTCAGATCAGCAAGTTAGAACGTCTAACTTGCTCAGGTAATAGATATGATCTATTAACTTCATACCTGCATTTGATGTAATGTAGATCTAGGTTGATTTGATCAACCTTTTCTTTCTTATTTGATTTTAATTTTTGATTTAATATCATATCTTAATCATATAATAGATCTAAGATCTAGATGTTTAAATATTTATTTAAATAAATATTTAATTTATTTAAGTCTTTCGCTGCATGATCTTGAAAAAATTTCAAGATCTACCCGTGAAACCCTAAATCTAGTTCCCTCAGTCCGTTAAAAGGCTAGGTGATGTGGATTGATCTGCACTGCTTGAACTTATTGCTGAACTTGAGCTTGTTAAGGAGGATGAGGAAGTACTGGTGTGATGATTCTCTAGTCTTCTTCTAAAATTTTCATTGGTGTTGTTCTAGATGGACTTGTGGTTGGTTTCTTTGTTGGTGAAGACTTGCAAGTTTTTGTGGATTGGTCTTTCTTGGCTTGGTTTGAAGGAGGGGCTTCTTGAGTATGTTCTATTTTTGTTTGATGATGCTTGATGAGTTGTCTCAGGATTGGAATTCTGGAAATGGATCATTTTCAAAATTAATAAGGGGGTCGAACGAGGAGCTAGATTGATCTGCATCTTCTTCTTCTTTTTCTTCTTCAAGTTTGGAGAGGGATTCCATGAGAAGTCTTTTGTATTTAGTTCTTGATCGAGTACTGACAAATTTAGCACCTATCTTGAATTTGTATTGTAGAAACTTTACTGTAAGTGGGTTGACCATAGGAGGAGCTTGCAAGGAGTACCGTGCCAACCATTCAATGACTTTGGATTTGGATGCTTTTCAGCATTAAATTCTGCCCATCATTTTATTCTGAACTTTCTTCTGAGGGAAGGAGGTAAAGAAAGGTTTTGGACAAAGGCATATTCCCAAGTGAGAATCCAAGAGAGGGTGAACTGAGAAAAGAATTTAAGTATGATGAAAAATTTTTGGTTTCTTAGGGGAAGTATGGCTTTTTCACAGAACCAAGTAAATCCTTCATGGACATAATTTGGGAGGATTTCAGGGATAGCCCCAAAATAGTTCCACCAGGTGCCAAACCAATAAGGAGAGTGGTACATTGTATTTATTTTGAAGTAAAAAAGCCAGGAGTGTTTATGAAGTAGATTTTGATAGAGGAAAGTATGGTACCATGCTGTCATATAATCCCAATAGTTGAAGTATTGAAGTGGATGATTCTGGATCAACTTTTTGTAGCTTGATGGGTTGGCATCCCAGTTAGATGGGCTTAGGACTTTAAGGATCTATACGATGGAGTGTGTGTAGACTTGAGAATTGGTTTTATCAAGGTAGTGTCTGATAAGTATTGAGTGGGTGTCCCTCGGAATAGCTTCAAACTAGAATTGGGTCTTGAAAGGGTCTTTGGGTTGAAAATGCCATTCTTCTGGAAAAATAAGCTGAGCAACTTCTTTTGGATCTAGGAATGAGAACTCATCTTCAATGACAAAGATGGATTGGAGGATTTTTTTATCAAAGTATTGGGTTGCAGGTTTTTTGGGGGCTTAGGTTTGAACAAGGGTTGAGTTTTGAGTTTCAGCAATAGATTTACCTTTCTTATAGGATACCAATTGAGAGAAAAACTCTATCTCTATAATAGATATTTTTTGCATGTCCTTAGCTAGCCTAGTGGCAACTTGTTGCACTAGATCTTGAGCTAACTTGATTGCACCTTATTGAGAAAATGCTGCATACCTGTTTGATGATGTGGGGTTGGAGACTTGCTTCATACTTGCTTCTATAGCCTGTTCAATAACTTCAAGCCATGTTTGAATTTTTTGAATTAGATTTTTTGGAGAAGCTGGCTATTTAAGTGGTTGCTTTTTGGAGGCCATTAAGTATTGCCCCGTAAGAATTCTTGGAAAAGAAAATCAGGGAGTTATCCTTTCCTCTTTTGTATTCAATTTGAAAGTCAAAAATTGATAAAATGACTTGTCATCTGGCAAAAATTTATTTAGAGGCAAGATTTTCAACATCTTTTTCTAAAATAAATTTTGTAGATTGGCAATCAATTCGAAGTAAAAACTTTTGGTTTAGAAGATCATTTTGAAATTTCAAGACATATAAAACAAATGATAAAACTTTCTTTTTTATAGTTGAATATTTCTTTTGTGTTTCATTCCAGATGTCTGAATGATGCTAGACAAGTTCTTCTTTGGTTCATCTCTTTTGTTTTAATATCCCTCCATAATCAATATCAGAAGCATCGATTTCTATTATCTTTGGAAGGTCAGGATTTGAAAGATAAAGGTAGGATAGTTTTTTGATACGAGTCTTTATGATTTTTATTGCTTGAGTTTGTTTTTCTCCCCAAGGAGGTGGTTCTTTTTAAGTCTATTATAAAGGGATTTGGTAATGAGTTTGATGTCCTTATAGTAGTCTGAAATATAATTCAAGCTACCTAGGAATCTTTAGAGTAGGATTTTATCTAAAATTTGGTCTGAAAATTTAGATGCAAATTCAAGACTTTGTTGAGTGGGTTTGATAGTTTTTTTTGTTTATTTCGTATACTAGAAATTCGATTTGTATTTTGAAAAGGTTCATTTTTAATATAGAAATAATAAGTCCATTTTTAGTTATCACATGAGAGAAGGTTTGAAGGTGTTTAAAATGTTGTTCTATGGTTTCAGAGAATATCAAAATATCATCAATGTAGGCGATAATAAATTTAGTATAGGATATGAATATGTCATTGATGATTCTTTAAAATTTTGATGGAGCATTCTTAAGTCCAAATGGCATCACATTCCATTCAAACTGACCAAAAGAAACAGCAAAGACAATTTTATACTTGTCCTTTTCAATGATCTGGATTTGCCAAAATCCAGATTTAAGCTTAAATTTTGAAAATACTTTAGCTTTAACTATCCTGGATAAGAGATCTTTTTTATTTGGAATTGGATACCTTATCCATTTTAAAGTAGCATTTAAGGGCTTGTAATTGATAACAAGTCTTGGAATACCTCTTTCAATTTTAGCTCTCTTTTGGACATATAAGGCTGCATAAGATTAAGAAGATCTGCTTAGTCTAATTAATTTCTTGTCTAAAAAAGATTGAATTTTCTTTTTGCAATGTTTTAGTATATTTAAATTCATTTGAATTGGTCTTGTCTTGATTGGTATTTATTTTTCATTAAAATTGTCTTCATGAGAAAGATCAACAATATGTCTTTGATGAGACCAAAAGGTATTTGATAGATCAAAATAATTCATTTTGATTAAATTTTGTTGGAATGTTTGAATCTTATTTTTTTAGTTCTGGTGCTTGCAGTTGTTCTTCTATTCTTTTATAGCTGACTTCTTCTTTTAGGTATTCTAATTATTTTTGTTCTTTTTGGATTAGGTTAACTGAACTTTCTCTAAGGAGTTCAAGGGTTTTGTATAAAGGTGGATTGATGAATTGAAAGAATAAGCCTTATCCTGAGAACCTAGTTTTGATTCCTTCCTCGTTCACATAAAAGAATTTAATTATGTTTAGGAAGAATGTTCCTAGGATGACTAATTGGTTTAAATTTTTGACTAGTACAAAGAAAGTTTTTATACAGATATTATTGTTGCACACTAATGCATTGGTAGGTTTGTAATTAATTTTTAATTCTGATCTCCTTGTAGTGGTCAGTTTCTCTTTGATTTTTTCGAAGAATTTGATAGGTATTAGGCTTTCTTGGATATAATTTGAGTCTGCACCTAAATCTATTAAGACAATGATTTCTATTTTGAAGTCTTCTACTAACAGAATTACTTCAACTATCCATTTTTGGATTTGTAATTAGGATAGGACTTCAACATAAGTCGGGATTTCAAGATCATCAATTTCTCTGATGGAGTTGATTGGTTTGAAGTTTTCGAATTGGATCTTTATTTGGGATATCTCCCTTTTGAGGTCATTGATTTTCTTTTGGAGATCCTGGATAGTAATCTTTTTTGTGTCTTTGGATTCAAATCTTTTTAGGATATTGTTCAAAATGTAAGTTTGGATTTCTTTATTATCCTCAGTTAAAGAATTTTTAAGTTTGGTCAAGTATTATCTTTGAAGTTTGGGTTCTTAAATTTTATCAATAATCTCAAGAATTAAGTCTTGTTCTTTGGTTATGATATAAATTTCTCCTTCTGATACTATTAAGATTTGTGATTCTGAATCAGAGGTACTGACATCAGAATTTAGAAGAAGGGCTTCTAAATTTTGTTTGATTGAGTCTAAGAGGTTTGATTTATCTAGCACTATGTTGTTTATTTTGAATTTCATTTTGTAGTCTAAACTAAAATATCCGGGTTTGCCACACCTATAACAAATAGGTGGTTTTGAGGATTTTTTCTTTTTTACAAAGTATTTTTTCCTGATTTTGTAGGTCGGTGTAGGTTTGGAGTAAATAGTTTATTTTGGCTTAACTTTATTTTGAGTTTTTCAGAAAAATTTTGCTTTATTTTGATACTGTTTGCATTCTTTAGATTTTTTATGGGATTTTGCCTGGGTTTTGATAGGTGGAAGGCCAAATTATTGGCAAAAACTTTCTAATTCCTTTTTACTTGTTATTTATTCTTTTTTAAATTATTGTTTGAGTTTTAATTCTATGCAGAGGCTTAATCCTTCTTCATTTATGATGCTTATCAGATTTTCATATGTCAGGCTATCATATGGAATCCTACCATTATTTTAGTTTTTGAGTTTTGCTCTTATTTTATCAGAAAAGACTGAGAATAATCCTACAAAAAAATTTTCTTTCTCGAAGGATTAGTTACAATAATCTCTGGTTAAGACTCTAGTTAGGAAAACATTCTTATACTATTTGAAGTCTTGGAGTTTTTTGCATTTAAGATTTGTGAGAATTTCAGATGTTCTATCTCTAAATTTTGATGAATCACCTATAAAGTATTTGGTTATTGCAAAGATGAGGGTGGAAACAACATCTTGTATTTTATTTTCATTTTCATCTCTGATGGCTTGTCTGTTAGGATTTCTTCTAACAGCATTCATGATTTATTATTTTTTCTCATTGGTTAGTAGGAAGTCCCACCTTTCTTTGAGCTGGCCTGTAAAGCCAGAGACTAAAGCAGTAGTTATGGCTTGGTCTTAGGCTATACTTTTAGTTCTATAGGCAGTTACAACCATGGTCATTTATTGCAGTATGCTAAGAATATTGTATTCTATTTGGCCATCTATATTCCATTCATAAATGGCTTAGGCAGAATATTGGTTTTGTTATATGGGCTTTTCTTCTAAGCCTATGTGAGGCATGGTTGATCTAGGTCAATAAGGCCTCTATGGATTGGAGCCATAGAGGCTGATGTTTTCAGTCTATCCTCTAATTTTGTTAATTTAAATATTTTATTCTAGTTCATCAGAACCAATGCTTGGCATAGGGCTGTCTAGTCTGACTTCACTAGGTTCGAGTTTGTCACTTTGCTCTGAGTTATCAGATTCACTAGAGTTGTCACTCATATGATCTAAGATAGCTATAGATTTTCTTTTTTCTAAGGCTTCTGATGTATCTAGAATAGAATGGACGAGTTTCAGGGTTTTCAGTCATTTGTTTATTTCACCTAGAAGATCTCTATCTCCTAAGTCATCTTTGAGTCTTTTGGGAACCTCGAAGGGCTTAAAAGTTGGTGCAGAGCTAGTAGTTTTGGTTCCTAATTTTTCTAAAGTTTTTTCTTCTATCCTGGTCAATTGGTCACCTATAGTTTTAAGTTTCTGGTTGGTCCAGTTATTTTATTTTAAGATATTTTTGAGATTCCTAGAGTTTATAGATTCTTGAGGGTCGCTTTTGAGTTTTATGGGTGAAGCCGTAACTTGTATCTTTTGAACTTGGATTTTGACTTCTTGGAAAGGAGGATGGATTCATTCTATGACTCTTTCTCTTTCATCTTGCCAAGAGATCATGACTTTAGGATGGATCATGTCAACTTGTTTGGATTTGGTGTGCATTCCATGCCATTCAAAGAAACCTATGTGGTCTTTGATGGAGTTCATTAAATCATACCATTTGGTTCTAAGATTGATCCTTTCAGTTTCATCATACTTGGCAAAGAAATTGATTCTCTTTGCCTCATTTCTTTTACAGTAAAAATCCCTTCTAAGCAGATTTTTATCTAGGATAAACTCCTTGCTTATCATGTTGATTTCAGGATCCATTTGAGAATATGTTAGACTTAAGTTTGGGGATTCTGCTTATTCATTATAATATGATTTTGGAATTATTAGTTTTGAATCTACTTCGATCAAGTTTGTTTTATGAACAACTTTTCCTAGCATGTGTGAATGAAGAAATTAGGAAAAGGCTTGAAGAGGTGAACTTAGAGCTAAAGCTCCTTTCTACTCTTAGTTTGTTAAATTTGATGGAAACATCACCTTCAGGGATTGTAATGATGGTTTCAAGATGACTAGTTTCCTGCCTTACAGGTGGGATGGATTTTTCAAGGGTCCAACTATTAGGTAGGATTATTTCATCCCATATCAAAATTTTGGGGATGAAAATATTTCCTTTGTTTGGGTTTGTTTGAAAATAATCAGTTTATCTTAAAGATTTTCTTGCTAGAGATCCTATGTGATTGAAAGTGTTTATGGCCTTGAAATATATTCTTACTAGAACGGTTAATGATGAAAATCCTGAAAGTATCTTGAGATTATGGAGTTTGATTTTCAATTCCAATGCTTTTAGTATATTCTTATCTTTGACTTGGATGATAAGGTCCGTATTGCAATTACAATAGGTAGGACCATTGAATACACTGATTTCTACCATTTCTATTAGAGAATCATGATATTCAAGAAGCTTACCATCTTTTAAGCACATAAGGAGGGCACTATTTATGCCTCTCCTTATCATTGGGATAACAACAATTTGTACAAGTCCTAGGTGTAAGAACTCATACTTAGATTTGATATTGTCTATCAATTTTTTAGGGATCAGTGGGATAAGAACATGATCTTTGGTGATTGAGTAGGTATCCTCAATCATTTTGATTTTTGAATCTAGGATCAGCTAGTTGGTTTTGTAGATTGCCTTAAGAAGAACTTTTATGATTACTACTTTAGTTGGATCATACTGGATCTTATGTTTATCTTCGCTAGTTACTTCACCTCAAGAAAAGAAGGAAGAAGAAGAGTTTTTGGATAGCATACTCATACTTAACTGAAAACTAGTTGTAGGAGATTGAGTCTAAGTTCCACTAGTAAGGTATTATGCCACTAGTAACCTCCAATGCCACAATGAAAAGAAAAATCATTTCCTAAATATGACTAAGTGTGCTACCCAACAACAGCACTTTCTGACCTCAAACGGGACTGCGGGACTTAATGTCTCTAGAAAATGACTTCTTCTTTCTTGAAGTTACTTAACACTTTACTCAAAAACTCAGTAAACTAGAATTAGTTTAGAGTTAAGGATGGGATAATGCTATGCAGAGGCTCTACTTAACTACTTTTTCTTTCCGAGGCTAAAAGAAAAAAAGGTCAGATACCACTTGCTAATGCTTTTGGAATTCTCTATGTAGTATAGCATTCAGAACAAGGCCACTTGGAATTATCTGATACCTACAATCCTTTTGAAATTGTCTCGAATATCCTTTTGCTCTGATACCATTTTTTCGTGACCTACAAACAACTAAGGTGATAGAATTATAGAGAAGTGAATAAGCGAATATTGAAAGGCAGAATAGAAACTCATAAATAAATGCGTGACCTCTTGTATCAACTAAGGGAGCCTGGCCTTCTTTTTCCTTTTTAGATGTCAACCAAATCTGATACCACTTGATGTGTGATACCACTTGGAGTTAGTGGCGTATGACCTCCAACTAAAGTATGGATTATGAATTAAAGAGAAGTGGAAGATAAGTAGAACTTAAGTAATGACATAAATCCAAGTAAAAGATGATAAAAAGATCATAACGTACCAGGACAACCTTTCTACTATAAAGGATAAACCTTATAGTAGGACAACCTTCAGTTCATGTGTTAATATTTCATATATGAGAATGCACAAAAGATTAAAATAGAGATTGAAAAGAAAACTTGGTTATATTAAATATCTTACATACTAAAATGAAGAACAGCACACTTGTTTGCAAAAGCTTCAGATGAAGAACAACACACTTCGAAAGATCATACCTTTTTACAAAAGCATTTAAATACATAGAAAGAAGTTTGATACAAGAGAATTTGGAGAGGAGAGGAGAGGTTGAAGAGGGGGAGTCTGGGTACAGAGGACTTGAAAAGGAGAAAGGGACTAGAGAGAGGAGAGGTGACTAAAAGTAGTAGATGCTAGCTCTCTTGCTTTCAGCCAATATTTTTGCCAAATTTTTTTGATGCCCTTGAGCTGAGGTCTTCCTTTTCTTTTATAGGCATTTACGGACTGAAGCTTGACTGAAGTCTGGGTAGATATCTTTTGAGCATTTGTCCTTAAGATTCCATCTGTTGGAGAAAATCGAAGGTGGCAACTGAGGGCGCTGCTAGTTTTTGGGAAAACCAGGGGCAGAAACTGCGAACGAAGCTGATTTTAGGAGGACTTCTGAGGGCATCTTTTTGATGCTTTTGATGACTTTATCTTTTTATATCTTTGAGTTGTTCTTGTGTCCTTGATGTTGAAAA
This sequence comes from Cocos nucifera, assembly GCA_006176705.1. NCBI lineage: Eukaryota > Viridiplantae > Streptophyta > Magnoliopsida > Arecales > Arecaceae > Cocos > Cocos nucifera. Next base: position 973,002 of record QRFJ01000321.1, read on the forward strand.
ATCATGGGTAGAAACCATGGGCTCTCCTTATTTTGGTGAAACCATGGATGGAAAATCATGGATTTGATAGTTGCCTTTGGTTGATTGGGCTTGTGGATCACATGTCTGTCAATGGAGTAAGAAAATCTATTGAAAGGCTGGGTGATGTGGATTGATCTGCACTGCTTGAACTTATTGCTGAACTTGAGCTTGTTAAGAAAAATAAGGAAGCACTGGCTTGGTGGGTCTCGAGTCTTTTTCTGAAATCTTCATTGGTGTTGTAAGTGTTTGATGTAGATGGACTTGGGCTTGGATTTCTTGGAGGAGTGGATCTTCTGCAGCCAATAGGTCTTCTTCTATAGGCTTCAATGAGGCTAGCGGGTCTTCTTCTATGTGCTATAGTGAAGTCTGGTGGGATTGTTGGAATTATGATATATCTTGAGTTTGGTGATGGGCTGTGAGATGTCTGTATTCTTGCATCTAGAACTCTCAGAACCATATGAATATCAGCTTCATATGGTGGATTGGGATCTGTAGGTGTTGGAGAAGGAGGCCAAATCTTGAGCTCTATTTGGGATTGGGGCCTTTTGAGAGGGGATCAAGAAGAGTTGGAGTAGAAAGAGCTTGGTTATGGAAGAGGCCCTGACGGGTATTTATAGTTGCTAAGGCAATTGCTAAGGCTTATTGGGAAAGATTTATGTAACTTATTTTGATTGATTGGATTAGTAGCAGGCTTGCATCCTTTCTGATGGGAATGGCATTTTGTTGATTTAAAGAGAAGAGGATCCGATGTCGCATGGTGGACCTACAAAAGAAAAGATATTCTACCAATTGATAGAGGATTAGTCAAGAAAATATTTCTTTTTCCTTTCTTCTTTTTCTTTTTCCTTGATCTTCTCTTTTTTTAGGTGACTTGTTGAGATGAAGTGCCTATTTTTTGTCTTAAAATACATCCTTCTGGGTATTTCTTCTCATATTGTCTCTTTTCGGGATAAATATTTTGGATCAAAGAGAATATTCCAATTATCTTCATCTTTTCTAGGGATAGATAGGGACAAACTTGTTGTTACCCAAATTCTTTCGTCTGTCCAACACTTTTGATTTTTTAGAACATTAGCCATCCAGTAGACATCAAGATAATTTGCCATTGTGAAATCTTCTACATTAAGGTCTTCAATAAGGTTGTGAATAAATTCTGCTTTAGGCCTTGCTTGCATTAAAAATATGTAGTCATATTGTTGGGACAAGTAAATATGATAAATTTGAAATAGAAAGATTGCAGATCCTATTCTTCTTTCTTTAATTTCGCTGTAGATACTCATTTTTAAATATCTCCAATAATATCCTGCATGAATTAGAATAGTGGAAACTACTTCAGAAAATTTATCAATAAGATAATTGCAGTCTATTGTTGTTGTTTTGATCATTCCTTTATAAAGGGCTTTGACTTCTAACTTGTTCCAGTTTCTATTGATGAGTGGTATTGAGAGTTTTGGGCATGTATTCTATTCAATAATAATATACTTGAAAAGCTTTTTGAACAGTTGCTTTACTTCATCTGATTGAATGACTTTGTGAAGAACAATTCCTTGAATATCAGAAGGTAGAGTCTTCTTGACTGTTTTCTAGTAATCAAATCTCTTTATTTTGGCTGTTGTAGATGAGTTTGATGATATTTTTTGTGGAGTTTCTGAAAGTTGTTGTATTTCTTTATGGGAAAGTACTTTTGCATGACTTAGGGGTACAAATCTATTTATGATAGAAAAATAAAATTTTGTTGAAATGAGGAAAGAAGACTTCTTTTTGATTTGGTTTTGGGAAGCTTTTAGTTATGGAAGAAATTTTGTGAGGTTTGAATCTTTAGAAGAAGAATTTTGAGAGGAGGTGAGTTGCTCCTTAGGGGCCATCAGATCTCTCCCCTATAGGAGGTTTTGAAAATAGGAGTCAGAGATTGATAAAATTTATAAACTTTGCGGACTGACAATCACTATAGCAACATTTTTGATGAAAATATTATCGATGATTTTTTGAAATTCTGATTGAGCATTTTTAAGTCTGAAAGGCATTACATTCCACTCAGACACTCAGACTGGCCAAATGGGATAGTGAAAGCAGTTTTTAAGGGCTTGTAATTGATAACAGATCTTGGAACACTTCTTTCAATTTTAGATCTTTTTTGGTCATAGAAGGCTGCATAGGAGCAAGAGGATCTGTTTGATCTGATTAATTTCTTATCTAAAAGAGATTGAATTTTTCTTTTGTAATGTTTCAGTACAATTGGTCTTGCCTTAGTTGGTATTTATTTTTCATTAAAGTTGTCTTCAACAATGTGTCTTTGATAAGACCAAAAGGTATTTGGTAGATCAGAATAATTCATTTTGATTAAATTTTGTTGGAATGTTTAAATCTTATTTTTTAGTTCTGGGGCTTATAGTTGTTCTTCTATTCTTTTATAGCTGACTTTTTTTTTTAGGTATTCTAATAATTTTTATTCTTTTTGGATTAGGTTAATTGAACTTTCTCTAAGGAGTTCAAGGATTTTATAAAAAGATAGATTGATGAATTGGAAGAATAAGCCTTATCTTAAGAACCTAGCTTTGATTCCTTCCTCGTTCACATAAAGGGTTTAATTATGTTTAGAAAGGGTGCTCCTAGGATGACTAATTGGTTTAGGTTTTTGACTAGTATGAAAGAAGTCTTCATATAGACATTATTATTGCATATTAATGCATTAGTGAGTTTGTAATTGATTTTTAATTCTGATCCACTTGTAGTGGTCAGTTTTTCTTTGATTTTTTCGAAGAATTTGGTAAATATTAGGCCTTCTTTGATACAATTTAAGTCTGCACCAGAATCTATTAAGGCAATGGTTTCTAATTTGAAGTCTTCTACTAATAGAGTTACTTCAACTATCCATTTTTGAATTTATAATTAGGATAGGACTTCAACATAAGTCGAAAATTCAAGATCATCAATTTCTCTGATGGGGTTGATTAGTTTGAAGTTTTTGAATTGGATCTTTATTTGGGATATCTCCTTTTTAAGGTCATTGATTTTTTTTTGGAGATCTTGGATAGTAATCTCTTTTATGTCTTTGGATTCAAACCTTTTTAGGATATTGTTCAAGCTGTAAATTTGGGTTTCTTTGTTGTCCTCAGTTAAGGAGTTTTTTAGTTTGGTTAAATATTGTCTTTGAAGTTTAGATTCTTGAATTTTTTCAATAATGTCAAAGAGTAAGTCTTATTTTTTGGTTATGACACAAATTTTTTCTTCTGACGCTATTAAGATTTGTGATTCTAAATCAGAGGTACTGGCATCATAATTTAGAAAGAGGGCTCTTAAATTTTGTTTGATTGAGTTTAAGAGATTTGATTCATCTAAGACTATGTTGTTTATTTTGAATTTCATTTTACAGTCCAAACTAAAATGTCCAGATTTGTCACACCTATAACAAATAGGTGGTTTTGAGAATTTTTTATTTTTTATAAAGAATTTTTTTCTGGTTTTGTAGATCGGTGTAGGTTTGGAGTAAATGATTTGTTTTGGCTTAACTTTATTTTGAGTTTTTCAGGAAGATTGCTTTGTTTTGACACTATTTGCATTCTTTAGATTTTTTATAGGATTTCGCCTGGGTTTTGATAGATGGAAGGTCAAACTATTGGCAAAAGCTTCCTAATTCCTTTTTACTTGTTATTTATTCTTTTTTAAGTTATTATTTAAGTTTTAATTCTATGCAAAGGCTTAATCCTTCTTCATTTATGGTGCTTATCAGATCTTCATATGTCAGGCTATCATATAGAATCCTACCATTATTTTGGTTTCTAAGTTTTGTTCTTATTTTGTCAGAGAAGACTGAGGGTAATCCTACAAAAATTTTTTCTTTACAGAAGGATTGGTTACAATCATCTCTAGTTAGAAAAACATCTTTATACCATTTGAAGTCTTGGAGTTTTTTGCATTTAAGATTTGTGAGGATTTCAGAGGTTCTATCTCTAAATTTTGATGGGTTACCTATAAAGTGTTTAGTTATTGTAAAGATGAGGATGGAAACAGCATCTTATATTTCATTTTCTTTTTCATCTCTGATGGCTTGTCCGTAAGGATTTCTTCTGACAGCATTCATGATTTGTTATTTTTTCTCATTGATTAGTAGGAAGTCCCACCATCCTTTGAGCTAGCATGTAAATCAGAGACTAAGGCAATAGTTATGGCTTGGTCTTGGGCTATACTTTTGGTTCTATAGGTAGTTGCAACCATGATCATTTGCTGCAGTATGCCAAGAATATTGTATTCTGTTTGACCATCTATATTCCATTCATAAATGGCTTGAACAGAATATTAATTTTGTTACATGGGCTTTTCTTCTAAGCCTATATCAGGCATGATTGGTTTAGGCCAGTAAGATCTTTGTGGATTGGGATAATAGAGACTAGTATTTTCAGTCCATCTTCTAATTTTATTAATTTATAGGTTTTATTCTAATTTATCAGAATCAATGCTTGGCGTAGGATTGTCTAGCTTGACTTCACTAGATTCGGATTTGTCACTTTGCTCTGAGTTATCAAACTCACTAGAGTTGTTACTCACCTGGTCTAGGATAGCTATAGATTTTTTTTTTTCTGAGGCTTCTGTAGTATCTAGAATAGAATGGATGAGTTCAACAATTCTTTATTTTCATAGAGCAGACAGAGATGACCATGATTATCCTGTCAAATGCTTTGTAGAGAGCTTTCAATAATTCTTTGTTTTCATGGGATTGGGTTGCTTTGCGATCTGGTTGGGTTGCTTGGACTCCTGATGGCAGTGTCTTATGAACTATCTTTCAAAGTCTGAGCTCAATTGCTAGGAATACTTCTCTAGGTATTTTATTTGAAAAGAGTGCTGCAAAGCTGCTTGACTGCCTAATAGTTTCAAACCATGCTTAGGCTTTTGGAGTTAGATTTTGAGATGAAGATGTTTGTCGAGAGAGGAAATCAAGAGGAGATTTATGTTTCCTTTAATTTGAAAATCAGAAATTGACAGATTTGAAAGAAGAGCTTGCCAACTAATTTGCCATATGGCGAAAACTTATTTTGAAGCAAGACTTTTAACATCTTTTCTTAAAATAAACTTGGTAGGTTGGCAATCAATTCAAAGTAAAAAGAGATCATTTTGAAATCTTAAAACAATCAGTAAGACTTTCTTTCTCATGATTTCTTGGGTCTCATAGAGGAGGTAGTTTGGAACATGATTCGGGCTTTTTAAGATTCTTTGATTTTGTATTTGTCCTAGAGTTTTGTCTGGGAATTCGGACACAAATTCTAGACTATTTAGGATGGGCTTAATGGTTCCATGGTAGCCTAAAAACTTTGTTTGTATTTTAAAGAGGAGCATTTTTTATGTATAAAGGACAAGATCATTTCTAGTTATCTCATAAGGGAAGGTTTGAAGGTGTTTGAAGTGTTATTCTATGATTTTTGAAAATACTTAGATATCATCAATGAACTTAGTGGAAGTATCATTGAGATTCTTTGAAATTTAGGGAGAATATTTTTGTGATCAAATGGGAGTGCATTCCATTTGAATTGGCCAAAGGGTATTGTGAAGGTAATTTGGTAATTAGTAGTTTGTATTTGCCAGAAACTAAATTTTGAGAATATCTTTACCTTTGTGTCCCTTTTGTTTTGGTTGGATATCTTATCGTTCAAAGATTTGTAATTGACCACAAACCTAGGGATACTTCTTTTTATCTTGGTTCTCTTCTTATCATAGAAGGTTGTATTGGACCAAGGGAGTTTGCTAGGTCTGATTAGCTTTCTATCTGGAAGAGATTGGATTTTTTTTTTTACAATAATCTAAGGCACTGGTATTTGTTTGAATTTTGTTCTTTACTTCTACTGCTTGCAGTTATTGTTTTACAGAATTGTCTTTGAAGGGTTGGATTGTTTTGTAGAAAAGTGGATTGATGAATTGAAAGAATAGTTTTAGAAACCTAGCTTCATTAATGAGGAAAGGTGTTCCTAAGGTGACTAATTGGTTTAAGATTTTGTCGGGTATGAAAACATTATTGTTACAAGCAGTGGTCAGGTTTTCTTATTTTTTCCTAAGGATTTTGTGGGTATCAGGCCCTTTTGAATGCAGTTTGAGCCTGCACCAAGGTAGGTAGTTTCTATCCTGAGGTCATCTACTTCCAGGATTATGTTCCATTCTTGGGTTTGTGACTAAGATAAAACTTCAATAAAGGTTGGGAGTTTGTGGTTATCAGTTTCTTTGATGAAGTTTAAGAGTAGATCTTGTTTTCTGTTTATTACTTAGATCTCTCCTTCTAAGGCTGTTGGGGTTTCGGACTCTGAGTCACTAGAATTCAAAAGGAGGATTTTTGAGTTCAAATGGTCTGGTTTGCCTAAGGGGATGTTGTCTATCTTGTAGCATGAGCTAAAATATTCGGGTTTGCCAAATTTATAATAGAAAGATTTCTTCTTAGGTTTATAGGTTGGTTTGGAGTACCTAGATAGTTTTGATTTGATGTTACCCTGGGATTTCCAAGGTGCTGTGGGAGCTTTTTTATGATATTATTTGTATGGTTTGGTTTGAGTCTTTATGGAGGGAAGACTGTACGGTTGGCAAAAGTTTTCAGGTTCTTGTTCTCTTTCGGCTTGTTGTTTGAGTTTGATTCTTAAGTTTTCAAGCAAGGCTGAAGATAATTTCATAGGAAGTATCTTCTCATGCCATCTGAATTCTTGAAGGTTCTTGTAATTGAGGTTTAGTTTTGCAAGGGTTCTGAAATTCAAAAGGTTTCCTATGGAGTGTTCAGTGATTGCAATCTTATCTTCATTCCTAATGGTTAGATCATCAGGATTGCTTTTGACAGTATCCTCAATTTGTTGATTTTCACTAGTTAGAAGGAAGTTCTTCCAACCTATGGTTTGGTCAGTGAGGCTAGAGGCTATGGCTTGATCTTGGGATTGATCTTTGACTTTGTAGGCAGTTGCAACTATTATCACTTGTTATAGTATACCCAAAATATTATATTCTGGTTGGCCACTTATGTTCCATTTATAAATGGCTTGGGCTGAATATAAATTTTGTTGTATGGGCTTTTCCTCAAGGCCTATGTTTTGTTTGATTGGTTTGGGCTAATAAGGTTCTTGAGTCTTGAGTTTATAGAGGCTAGTGTTTTTAGTCCATTCTCTGTTCTGATTGATTTGAAGGTTTTGCTCTGGTTTATCTGAGCCATCGTTTGGGCTTTTAGGATCAGTTTTGTTCTTACTCACCTATTTTAGGATAGCTACTAATTTTTTTATGGGTTCTGAGGTCTGGAGACTTTTGTTTGTTTCACCTAGAAGGTCTTTATCTTTTAAATTTTTCTTGTATGTTTTAAAGATTTCACAAGATGTGGAGGTAGAAGCAGGGCTAAGAGATTTAGCTCCTAGTCTGTTTTTTCTTTTAATCCTATAGGATTTGTCGGTAGAGGCAGAGCAAGAGGATTTAGCTCTTGTAGTGATTTTTTCTTTTATTCCTATAGATTCAAGCAGAAACTTCAAGTCAAAGATGGGTATACGATAATGCATTGATTGGCTTTAGACCAAGTGAAAGATTGTTAGAAATAATATTTCAAAGCCAATCATCAATCTGTTAACGATTGAGCTATTTTATATAATTATATATAAATTATTAATTAAATAAAAATTATTCTAATTTTTTTATCATAAATATTTCATCTTCTAATGAACTCCTATCTGTTATGATGAAGTTCTTAAGACTAATTAGAATCAATAAAGAAGAATTTATCGTTTAGTCCTTAAAATAGTTCGCGATCAAATGATACATTGTTACCAAGGATGGTAATGTTTATCGAGTATAGATTATTGTATGCCATATAGATTGGTTGTTCTCTTAATCAAGAAGTGTGGAGACATTAGTATGGCATGCAGATGAGATATAGGGATACATCTGCACTGAACATGACCAACTCTAGAGCTTTTTTACTGTTAAGAATTGCTCTGATGGAATATGAATATAAGTGTTCCTCTGATTTGAGATCGCCACAGTGACTTTCAAGCAACTCATTGTGCTTTGGTGCCGGACTATCTGAATTTCTAATTCAATGACGAAAGATTTTTAGGTACAATCAAGTACTTAAGAAGTCGGTGCATAAGTCAAGATGGGACTGACCACTCCTGATCATAGGAGCTATGTGCAATAGTATTTCAATTTAGCAAAGCCTTGGTCAGGATAGTCCTTATGAGGGGTCATAGGACTAATTGCTTTGAGATATGATTTAGATGTATCTTACAGGGTTGACAATTAAATCCTGAATCATCCTATGCACAGAGGTCAAAGGGATGTATTATGCCGTAACCATATTCACATAGGTTCTGAATATTGCGATTACATTATTCGGCCTATCCGAATGTCAGGTACCATTGTTAGATGGTCACTTTGATTAGTACAGAAAATTAGTTTCTATGCTACCGGTTTAGGTTCAAACCTGTGGGGTCACACATACTAGAGATTCCTATCCGATCTAATGGCTTATCAAGAAAAGTTTAATTAGTGATTTGATCACTAATTAACTCAATTTGATTGAGTGATTATATTTGGATCAAGACCAATTGAATTGGATTCATTTGGATTTCATCCGATTAGATTATAAAATGATCTAATCGTCAAGGAGGTTTAATCCCTGATTTGATTAGGGGTTTGGCTTGATTAATTTTTAATTTGATTAGGATTTAACTAAGCTTAATTAAGCCTAAAAAAGTTAGATTTAATCTGCTCTAATTGGGCCTAATCAATTTGGATTGGATTGGTTCTAGATGACTATTGTAAGACTAGTTTGACTAGTCTTTTCATGTGCCACATTATCCTTTGAATTATACCATCCTTTCTCCACGACAAAAGGTTTCTCGTGAACTTTTTTCATGCAAGAGAGAGGGCGTGCACCCTCCTTTCTCACGCCCCATGTAGATAAGATAGGCTGGTTGCTATTCAAATTCAAAGGAGTTTGAGTTTGAATGAACAAGCCAACCATCTTATCTAAAACCCTCACGCCTCTTTGTGTGTGCATCGATAAAAACTTATTTTTGGGCATACGCAAAAGAGAGAGATGAAAAAACAAAAAGAGAGAAAAGGTTTCTCTCGTGCATGAGTTCTTCTTTCTTTGCATGAGAAAAACCAGAAAATAGAGAGTTCTAGGCGCAAAGGGTTTTGGGTGAGTGCATATCCTAGAATCTATCTAGGGTTCGAAATTTAGATTTGTGAGTTACGAGGGTTGTGACTTCATAGATCCTGGCTGTGAACCTTTTAAACTTCTCATCTGCATTTATTGATGATCCGAAGCATCTGAAGAGTCCGTGAAGCAAGATCGAAAGAGTTCGATCTGAAATCAGCCATTAAAGATTCTTGTAGTGACCTAGTACTCGGAAGAAATTGATAAGGATCAGGGTCTCATGTGGATTACCCGTGGAGGCCAAATGCATGTGTGGCTGCATCACGGCATTCAAATCTACATCGAGAAGATCAGATTGCGATGCTCTTCTATCTACAAAAAGATAATGTATTCTGAACACATAGAGCAGTAAAAATAGTTTTATTGCAATCATTATTTTCATTTTCAGATATACATGCATATATGATACATTAGATCTTGTAGCATGTAGAATTTTTAGATTAGATTTGTAGCTCTTATTATTAATTTGATTAATAATAGTTTTCACTACATATATTTTTTTTAAAAAAATTTTGAAAGTAGAGCTAGAAATCTTGTGCGCTTCCTTCATACAGTACCCCTTATATATTAATATATATAATACAAGACTTCATGGGTTAGGTTTTTCCTAACTCTTCTCATCAAAAAATTCCAATCTGCAATTCCAAGAGAACACTCTCATGTGTCAAGAAATGATTTGTCACTGCAAGTAAGATTTCAAGTCACTTCCAAGACTTGATCTTATAGTTGTCCATTGGAAATCGCCCAAGAATAGGTGCATGACTTGAAACTGGCTGAAAAATAGATTTATGTCATGTTAGAAACTTGATGAAACAATCCAACAAAAATACCACAATATAGACAAAAAAAGAATAACAACACTGAGGAAAATGGAGGAAGAACAATGCTAGGGAACACGTCAGATTGTAACCCATGAAATCATTGCAGGCTCTCAAGAAAAATGGTATCTCATTCACAAAACATGATACTTCTATTGATAAGAAAGAGGACTGCCATCCAAATTACTCGAACTAGTCTAATAGTGGCCATAAACCATAATGCTTTCTTTCTTAGGAACATAATTATTAAGTTGTATCACATTCATGGATCATAATTTTGGTTCATAATAAACAAATAATTCTTTTGCGTACATTGATTTATCAAGGAAAGGCAACCTGCTCCATTACTTTGCAATAGAAAGCATCACTCAAATCAATGCATGGACTAAATTTCTTCTCTTCTTCTCTTTAAAAGATGGAAGGTAGAACCCAACATTCTTTCCTATTAACACTCCTTTGAATACCTATCATTCTACCATTCATGATGGCTAAGAAGTCATGGACCCTATCTCATAGACTCATACAATTCAGCTTCCCCAAACTTTGCTAGAGAGTACCTATATGCGCATACCTGACGGCAGATACCCTTAAACAATTGATAAAATTAAGGACCTAGGAGCTCTCAAAATTGAATCTTTCCTTGGCAGAGAGAAAGCTTTTGTATCAAAGGAGGGTAATCAGTATGAAGAGAAGGAGAGTGGCGATGAAGGAGTACTTGAGAGCGGCGAGAAGGATAGCGATGGAGATGAAGAAAAGTTACCATAAGAGCAGAATGCTCGCCCACGTGAGGAGACCCTACAGTAGTCCTACCTCCTTCACGCCCTCCAACCCCCCTCCTGGCGGTCCCACGTCCTGCATGCCCTCCACCCCTACCGGCGATCCCGCCTCCTCCACGCCCTCCACCCCCCCTCCCGACGGTTCCGTCTCCTCCATGCCTCGCCCCTCTGACCCTTGTATCCGTCTTAGAAAGAAAAATCAAAATTCTTGTCTCTATCTTAGAGAGAAAAATAAAAAAAAAGGGGATAACCCTCCTCCATGCCTCCCCTCTCTGACCCTTATCTCCATCTCAGAAAGAAAAATCAGAACCCTTGTCTCTATCTTAAAGAGAAAAATAAAAAAGGAACAACAAAGAAACTCACCATCGAGCATCGAACGCTATAACTATTCCTATCCTCCTCCATTGCTTGGATGCCACTTGCCTCACCGGTTGTGGTCGTCCTAATTGGCCTATCCTTAAACTCTAAATGCGAAGAAGAGCCGAAGAAGATGAGAAGATGTTGAAGCCTTACATGGTATGCAAGAAGGTGGGTTGGATTTTTTTTTTTACTTAGGTGCGTGGTGGGAAAGTTAATTTGATTATAATTTGGACTAGGTCTATAGTCTAGGATCCTATGGTAGATAACACGCCACACCATCCCTTGTATTTCACCAATTCTCGATTGCGCATTCTCCACCATGCATGTGTTCGGGGATTTACCCAGGTCCACTTGAACCAGGTGCATGCCATAATTCCACTATGGTAAAGATTTTTAGATGGAAGATTTTAAGTCTAATAGTTAAATCTGGTTACGAGTAATCTTGACTCGACTCCATTTCTTGATCAGTCCTAATATCGGATCCAAATCCAACCTAATAGAAGATTAGATCAGATCGGATTAGATTCATAATCAAAATTTTTTATCCAATTGGTCATTTGTGCTTGGTCAGTCTATGCATAACCAGGCCCCAACATAAAAATTTTGGATTTGATTCGAGTCTGAGTTAAATCTATAGGAAAAATTTGCAAGAAATCGTGGCTTTTTTTGTAGTGTATCATCCTTGCATATACATCCATGATTTGAATTATATGACATAGATAAGTTATAATTACATAGACAGAAACTACAAAATGTAATCATAATAACATACATTGTCATTTAACCATGCAACCTTAGAAAGATAGGATATTTGCCCTCCATCGACATTAATATTATATATGATCACTATTATCTTCTTAAGGCATGTTACATGGCATTTTGTATATCTAATTGAGGCACTCTTAAGTGATGTAAATTTTTCATCAATCAGATATGTTGGAGCCACAAAACTTCAACCAACCTCAACACTATCCAGTATTATAATGGGATCTCTAAGCATTTCTTTATTAAGTATTGTTGTTTTTAAAGCACTTCCTAATAGTAAAACTTTACTACTAGTGTAGTGAAATCAATCTTCCTTTATACTTTTGTTAGTTTTTTTTCCTCCAATATTTGGATTATACTAACCAAGGAGATCTAATATATCAACTAAGCTTTCTTTGGCACCTTGTATTTACTCTCTAAGCAATAGTGAATGGCAAAGTTGTAAGAGTTATGCGAAAGGATGATTATCTCATTCTCTTTCTTTTAGGTGCAATCAGCATCACTACTGATATGGAAGTAGTCCCATGATATGTTGGAGAAACATCCTATTATAACTTTGCATCTTTCTAAATAATTGGTACATGATTGATGGATTAAATTTATTTTTTATCATCTAGCCTCTCAGTATCTCCTATGAAAAACTAATTCATTAGCATGTAGATCTTGATTATTCATATTGCCAAAATCTTTTGACTACATATATGCAATAATTGAAATATTAAACATCCTATAGTACCTTAAATATTTCTTGCAATAGTGATACCCCTTTATCAAATTTGCTATTTAAGCAATATTATTGTTGTTCCACAGACAACAAACTTTGTGAAAAGAAGATAATTATTTCTTATCAATATAACAATGATAATCGCTTCTCACTCCATCCATTAATGAAGGTCATAGTAAGCAAAAAAAAATTCAATTAAGCACCTCTAAAAGTTGACTGTAGCATTGCACCTTATGTTTCTCTCTTTCCTTACAAGTTTCAGAAGGATCCTTCTTAATGGTAGCTCTTAACTTAAAATCATATACTGACTCATTTAATCCAAATATAACCTACTTCTCATACTATATAAAATTTTATTAACTTGACATATACAATAAATACACAAACCAATAATTTTTTTTTTGATATTACTTGAGAATCCATAAAATTCACCATCATCGTTTCCAATCTCTTTTCCACCCATAATAGCTCTTCTCTCTTAGAAATCATCAATTGCATGATCACCTCCCTATTGCCCCATCCATGCTCCATCTCGTACTCTTTGTTATGTCTACAATACTCTTTTATTTGGTAAGTTATGAAAGAATATGTATGAGAAAAAAATGATGGATTCATGGAGAAAAATCCAAACATGCTTATAGTACCAAAACTATATATAGAACATCCCGATGTATAAAATTAAGTAAAATAAGTTAGAAATGATAATAAAATTACTTGAATATCATATAAATGTTCAAATCTGGAAAAATGCATGGCACCCTTGTAGATGTTTTGCCTTTCTAGACTGTATCTTAATTTATAATATTTGAAATGAAAAATCAAAGATAAATTTGCCCTAATTATATGTAGGAACATAGTTAACATCTTTGACTATATTTTAGTAGGAAACAAAAATATTAGCCCTTATGTTTGGGACAAGGTAGACTCCTATTTGTTATTTAATAAACCTTCATTTAAAATATTTGTCTCCATCATTGTTATTCTTGATACATGAAACTAAGTGGTTTATAGTGATTTACCATATGCCACATGTAGCATACATGTTCACTAATACTAGATTGAGTTGTGCTTTTGGCTCTATATCCCCTCTTCTTTATCTTTCAACCCCATTGTACAATGTAAATTTCATTCCATAATGGAGATATCCATGTTGTTGATTTTGATTGATCTTTTAATAAGATCAAATCTTTTTAACAACTAAGCCAAAAGGACTTGTTGGAGATTGATTGCTTGCATATGTAATACACCACCTCCTATCTCTTTTATCTTATTCTTTTATGCACTATTCAAATTATTAATCATGCTAGTCAATCATCTTGGTGAGTATTTTTTATTTGTTGCTAAGTCAATATCATGCATTGAACTTATATCCTGCATAATTTATAAATAAAAATTAATTTATTTTCTACTAGGGTGCTCTCATGCAACTTTATATGGATAGAAATTTGAACTTTCAAACATCAAATTTGATAAACATACTTGAAAATATGCCATTCAAGACACATAATGTTTGTCTAGATGTGCCATTTGATAAATTTACTAAGACTTTATCTTGCTGCCAAAATTAGAGGATTAAAATGAACACCTCCTTCCCTCACCCTACATCCGAACAAAATAACATTCTACACTACTTGTTGTACTTCTAAAATCATAGGAAGAGAATACTTGAACCAATAATAGACCATAAATTAATTCACATTCTTGATACTAAAATAGACGAAAAGTCATGACTAGAAAATAAAAACTAGTAAGCATTGGAGCATCATAGTCATCCTTGATGCTACAACAAGTAAGAATTTCTACTATAACTCAATCTTACACTACATTCTTACTTACCACAAGGCAAGGCAAGTCTTTATATTATATAAAACTTAAAGCATGAGATGCGTGCTTCTTACCTCTAGCAAAGTTTAAATATTAAAAATCTAGGTAAACCCAATCACCTTACATAACAAGTTTCTATCTTTATCTCTATCAAATATTTTTTTCTCCTTCTATCATTGCCTTCCCTTTCAATCCCAAAGTCCTGTTAGCTATCAACTTTGAATTAGTAGCCCTTGTGAACAATATTATTATCTTCTCATCCTTATTGTTACTCTCCATGGTTCATCCCCCATTGTCATCCTTATTGTTACTCTTTATGGTCCATCCCCCATTTGCAATAGAAAATCTCAAACTACCTCCTTACTTATCTATAATAGAAGATGGTGAAAATACTAGAGCCTCAGCAAAAGCACTAAAATGACTTGTCACTTGCCATAGTAAGTTGAACAAAATTTTTCAATCACCAACACATCCATATTAGATAGATAGGAATGATGGATACATGAATAAAATCCAAGATGCCAGTAAAAGCATAAGATTAACATGATGAAAATTAGAACAAATATTAATTATATTTAGATAGACATTAAATGCATTAACTTTCATATGAAAATATAATAGAAAAATCTTAAATTTTTGTTCCTAACTATTATACCAGAAATATAGTCACTATGTCTGTAGTAAGGTTCTTTGCCACCTTCCATTCAATAATCCTCATACCATCTAGAAGGTAAAAAAGAAAGAAAAAAGAAAGAAAACAATGATAGTGCTCCAAGTGGGGAAAATAGTGGTTAGGAACTGGCTCGAAATTTGGCCAAATAGATAGATAGTTCTCCGACACGTGATTGATCAACTAGAATAATGCACCAATTAGAAAAGATGTGCTCCAACAACTACAATCACTAGTGTGTATATATATATATATGTACGTGTATGTATATACATACATACATACATACATACATATATGTATATATATGTATGTATATGCATACATACATACATATACACACACATATCTATATGTGTATATATGTACGCACGCACGCACGCACGCATGCATACACACACACACATACACACACACATATATATGTGTGTGTGTGTGTGTATGTATGCATGCATATACATACATACATACATACATATACATACATATATATATATACATATACATACATACATATATATACATATATATATACATACATATAGATACATATATACATACATACATACATACATATATATACATACATACATACATATATATATATGCACATACATACATATGTATGTATGTATGTATACATACATACATACATGTATGTATGTACATACATACATACATACATACTTACATACATACATGTATGTATACATACATACATACATACATACATATATATGTAATACTCTGTGGTGGAGTATTGTAGGGTTGCCAACTCAACTTCTCAAATAACTTTTGTAGTGCCACCTAGAAAGTACATTTATTATTAATATTCATTCTTGAAACCTCATTCCTTACTCGGCTCTCTCTTCTATTTCAACTCTATAATCTATTATATTCTAAAGACCACCATTGATGCCAAAAAGCCTTGTCCGAGCCCTCCAACACCGCCCCTTTAGAACTTCTGGAATAGGCCCACCCCCACCCCTACCATCCCTATCACCATCCATGGCTGCTGACGTACTCTTTGTCTTCCTCCTCTGCTGCCCTGGCCTATGACTATTGAAAGAAAAATTGGACCCTCCATGAGACCCTCATTCTAATGACCGCCAAGTGCCTCAACGATGAGTGCCATGTTGGTGGCGACGGTTTCTCATCCGATGATGCCACCCTTTGCTCTGCGGAGCAGTAGTGGAGGGTTGAGAACTATTGCTAGAACAATGCTTACCTTCGAAACTAGAACTAGTGCAACGACAAGTGGGACAATCTCCTTCATGATTGCAAGAAGGTCTACAACTACGAGGCCTACGCCATGGCTTTCACCATCATTAGCACTGCCGAAGACCGGCCCTCCTACTGGGCCATGGAGAAGCACGAGCAGAATTCAAAATGTAAGAGCACGCGAAGAGAGCTGGGCGAAGAGGGGATGGCCGGGATGGGAGATATTGGTGGCAGTAAGAAGGAAGCCAGGCAAGAGGCAAGGGATGAGAAAGAAGGGGCAATGATGGCACCAAGGGTGATGATACTGGCAGAGGCACCGAGGGGTGCGATCGAAATTGACATTTACCAAGAGAGAAGAAGAGCGGTGGTAGGGTGACATCGACGAATGCGGAGAAAGTATGAGAAGAAGAAAGAGGGCGAGAGTACGATTGAAATCGATATTTACCGAGAGAAGGGGTGCAATGGTGGGGCGGCACCAACGGGCATGGAGAAGGTATGAGAATAGAAAGAAAGAAGAAAAAATAAAATATTATTTTATAAAATAATAAAAATATAATATAATAAATAAATAAATAAATATATATATATATTAAAAAAAGTTAAAAAATATTTATTATTAAAAAATTTTAATAATTATAGATCGTAATTATTTATCTCATGTAACGCGTGGGTCTTCGACTAGTCTTTATTATACTTTGATGGTGCCAAGAAAGCCTTGACCCTTAAATCCAAAAAGTTCAATGGTAATGGGTTCTTTAGATTATAGAAATAGCTTGAGGCCTGGTTAATTATATTTGGCCACATCACTGCCATTAAAAAAAATGCCATCCTACGATGTTTTCTTCTCATCTAGATCAAGATCTTATAGATTATGTGATTCTTCAAACACTTGTAGAACTGATAGATCCCATGAAGAAATTGAATTCCATTGCAAGTTTAGAATTCTTAATTTTCTTTCAGATCTATGAAACCAATAGGAAATATAAGACCACTAAGAAACTTTGGATTGCCCTAGAAGATGCTTATAGTAGAGACAATTAAGAGGCTATGAGATTTACTATTAGTGATTTTAGCAACTTCAGGATGGTAAATAATGTTCCAATAAATTACCAAATCCATCAGTTTGAGAATTTAGTCTAAGAGATCTATAGAGGGGGCTCGATATTAAATGAGAATTATTAAGTCTCTTATCTAATTTATAAGCTCCTACTATCATGGATAAATTTTAGATATGAACTTAGAAGAACTCAAGGTAGCCTTATCCTTATATCAATTATCCAAGCCATTAGAATAGAAGACCAATACTGAATTAGAGAGTTAAAAGAAAATTAATTGAAAGTTAAAGTAAACTTGACCAAATTTCAATACCTATTGCAAAAACCTAAAGGTCATGATTATCGGTACTGAAACTGAACCTTTAGAGCCAAAGTCTTCAAAACCAAGGATCAAAGAAAGGGGTTAGATTCCAATATCATTCCATACTCGATTCTCAAAGCATAGAGAATAATAGAACTATTTATGAAATGTTTTGCTTTGTTTATTGCCAAGACAACCATCTTGCTCATCAATGCTTCTACCAGAAGAAGGAGAAAGTTGTGATAATGAAGAGGAAGAACCAACCTCAATCTAAACCTATGATCAATATGGTAAAAGATGAACCATCCACCTTTAGGTCGGTATCCTTTATCCCATGACGTAACTTTACCTATAAAAACATTGATTGTGGTTAGATTCTGGTGCTAATATTCACGTTTGCACTAATAAAGTATATTTTTTCTTTTTATTATAATTTAAGTGGAGGAAGTATAATCATGAAAAATGAAACAACTATCAATATTTTAGGTAATGGTAATATCAACCTATGATTTACCTCTGAAAAAAATATTATTCTTCGAGATGTGCAACATGTTCTTAACATTAGAAAAAAATTTGATTAGTAGATCCTTATTAGTACAATTAGGATATGATATTGTACTAGAGTCCAATGAGATTGTGATTTTTAAAGATGATGTATTTATTGATAAAGAATTTATGTCTGAATGAAAATTCAAACTCAATATAATTTCACCTTCAATTAATAAAAATTCTTTTTCAAATCCTTCTCAATCAATTTTGTTCAATTTTGAATCTTGTGATATTTCACATGATAGATTAGAATATGTGAATTTCAAATCTATCCAAAAGATATTCAATATTAATCTTATTCCTAAATTCAAAATTAATCATAAATCTAAATGTGAGATTTGTGCTTGATCCAAACAAACTAGAAAATCTTTCAAATCCATCTCTTAAAGAAATACTTAACTTCTTGAATTAATTTATAGTGATGCATATGATTCTTGTAAAAATCCAACCCATGAAGGTAGTCATTATTTTGTGATCTTTATTGATGACTTCTTCAAGTATTTTTATTTCTTTCTCTTGAAGATCAATGATGAAATCTTTAATAAGTTTAAAATTTACAAAGCTGAGGTTGAAAACCAAATTAAAAAAAGATTAAAATCCTAAGGTTTGATAGAGGTAGTGAATATTCTTCAAATAATTTTGCCATCTTCTATCAAGATCATGGTATAATTCATGAAGTCGCTGCTCCTTACTCTCCTGAATACAATGATGTTATTGAATAAAAGAACAAAATTCTATTGGATATGGTTAACGCCATGATCATAAGTTCAGATATTTCAGAAAATTTATAGGGAGAAGCTCTTTTATCTTCTACTTTTATCTTTAATAGAATTTCATCAAAGAATAAACAAAAGACTTCTTATAAGTATTGGACGAGACATACACCGAAGTTGAGTTACTTTTGAGTCTAGAGGTGCTTAGCTAAGGTTGTAGTTCCTGAATCTAAGAGCAATAAAAGATATCCTAAAATTGTTAATTCAATCTTTGTTGGTTATTCTCTTGATAGTAATATTTATCATTTTTTTATTATTTATTCTAATTTTAGTGATATATCTGTTACTATTATTGAATTTAGAGATGCGATCTTCTTTAAAAATGTATTTTCTTTCAAGACTTGAATCCCTTGATCTACATTTGATTATGACTCTTACACCTTACCCAATTCAACTTAGATCTCTAGTCCTTTGATCCCTAATGAGCCTGCATCTAATCAACCTGATCTTCTTTCTGAGCTTAGAAGGAGCAAGAGATTTACGATCAGAAAGAACTTGGATGAAAATTTCTTTATCTTGTTAGTCGAGGATATATTTACCTCAGAATAGGAAGCTATGAGATCTTTGATGCTCTTTCTTGAAAGGAGGCAATTAAGAGTGAGATTGAATCCATTATTGAAAACAATATTTAGATTTTCATTGATTACCTCTTAGAAACAAACTTTTAGATTATAAATGGATCTTTAAAAAAAAACTTATAATTGACAGATCAATGGAAAAGTATAAGATGTGGCTTATAGTCTAAGATTTTGGGCAAAAAACTAGTATTGATTTCTTTGATGCATATGAATTTGTCACTAGCATTACCACTATTTGTATCCTCCTTGCTCTTGCTTTCATCCATAAATTTCTTGTGCATCAAATGGATACTATAACAGTCTTTCTTCATAAAAATCTTGATAAAGAAATCTATACCACTCAACTTGAGGGCTTTGTAGTGCCAAGACAAGAGCATAAAGTATACAAGCTTATTAGATCCTTATATGAACTAAAACAAGCACCTAAATAATGGTACGAAAAGTTTGATAGTATTATCCTTTTATATGGTTTCCAAATCAATGAATCTAGCAACAATCTCTATCATAAAAGGTTTGATGATCAATATATCCTTCTTTACCTCTATGTAGATGATATCTTAATTCTATTTTTTTTATCTTGTTCTAGTTAACGATGTTAAGAAATTTCTTTCTTATTATTTTGTTATGAAAGATTTAGGTGAAACTTATCTAATCCTTGGCATGAAAATCATTTAATCCCTTGATTCTATCTCTCTATCTCAAACTCATTATACCTAATTGTCAATAGATAAATTTGGTTATTCTAACTTTTCTCCTATTTTTCTACTTCTTTTGATCTTTCTAACCAACTCTTGAAGAACTTCAATAAACTTATGAATTAAGATAGATATGCTTAAATCATTGGATCTCCTATGTATCTTTTCAATCATTCTAGACCTAACATTGCTCATACTATTTCTAGACTTAGTCAATGTACTAGTAATCCCACTAGGATTCATTGGATTACTCTAGGAAGAGTCTTTAGGTATGTTAAAGGTTCTATTTTATAATGTCTTAGATTTGTTAGCTATCCAATTGTATTGGAGCGGCATAATGATGCCAATTGGATTTCTAACTCATTTGATATTAAATTCATCTCTGACTATGTATTCTTTCTTGATGGTTGTGCTATTTCTTGAAAAATAGTCAAACAAACCATATTAGCCAGAAGTACAATAGAAGCTGAACTTGTTGCTTTTGATTCCAGCTACTTTGAAGTTAAATGGCTTAAAGATCTATTATCTAAAATTCTATTAACTGCATCTCCTATTCCTCCTATTTCAATCCATTATAATTTTGGAGCAGAAATTGATTTTTGCAAAAAAAAAAACTTATAAATTTAAAAATAAGCAAACATATAAAAGTAAGATGAAAGCCTATGAGAAAGCAAAAAATCGATGTTATTATCTTTTTATCTTATTGAAAATCGATAATAATTTTGCTGATTGTTTTACTAAAAGCTTAAATAGGACTAAGGTCTTAGAGTCATCAAGGGGAATGAGACTTTATATATAATAGACTTTCCAGCAATGAAATGCAACCTCTATGATAGAAGATTTTTTGAGGAAATTTATGTGCTAACAATAAGCTGATCGGCTAGGCAAGGAGTGAGCATGTGCGCGCGCGCGCGCACACACACACACATATATATATATATATGTATATATATATATACATATATATATATATGTATGTATATATATACATATATATATATATATATATATATATATATATATATATATATATATATATATATATATATATATATATATATATATATATATATGTATATATATATATATATATATATATATTGTTGGGGATAAATCCCGCTCCTGCCGAAGCCCGGCCCAACGCTTAGCCCAATGTAACCAGTAGCCGCTGAAGAGCTTCAGTGCCAGGTGCCAGGCCGAGCCCCTAACACGGCCGAACTGCCTAGAGGCCGAACTCCCCTGCACCAAGGTCCGGGCCGAACTGCCTAGAGGCCGAATCAGCGAACCCTGGCCGAACTCCTTCGGACCGACCCCAGGCGAGCCCGTGCAGCCGAACTCCTTCGGACTCCCCACGGCCGAACTCCTTCGGACCGACCTCAGGCGAGCCCGTGCAGCCGAACTCCTTCGGACTGCCCACAGCCGAACTCCTTCGGACTCCCCACGGCCGAACTCCTTCGGACCGACCTCAGGCGAGCCCGTGCAGCCGAACTCCTTCGGACTGCCCACAGCCGAACTCCTTCGGACTCCCCACGGCCGAACTCCTTCGGACCGACCCCAGGCGAGCCCGTGCAGCCGAACTCCTTCGGAC
This sequence comes from Cocos nucifera, assembly GCA_006176705.1. Lineage (NCBI taxonomy): Eukaryota > Viridiplantae > Streptophyta > Magnoliopsida > Arecales > Arecaceae > Cocos > Cocos nucifera. The sequence goes on from QRFJ01000321.1 coordinate 994,889, forward strand.
TGCCACGGCCGAACTCCTTCGGACCGACCCCAGGCGAGTCCGTGCAGCCGAACTCCTTCGGACTGCCCACGGCCGAACTCCTTCGGACCGACCCAGGCGAGTCCGTGCAGCCGAACTCCTTCGGACTGCCCAGCAGAACTCGGAACTCCCCGGACGGCCGAACTCCTTCGGACCGACCCCAGGCGAGCCCGTGCAGCCGAACTCCTTCGGACTGCCCACGACCGAACCCCTCAGCGAGCCCTGGCCGAACCAACTAGCAACCGAAGTCCTTCAACTGGCCAGCCGAGCCTCTTCGAGCCTCTCAGCGGTCGAACTCCTCGGCAACCGTCCCGCGGCCGAACTCTACAGATGGCCGACCCTTCAGCCAGACGAACTTCCCCAGCCTCCCCCTCGGCCGAACTCTGTTACAAGTCCGAACTCCATTGGACGAACTGTCGCCTGCAGCAAGATCGGACGGCGCCTTCTTCTCCGTACCGAACTCCATGCGGCCGACGACTCGCCAGTATGGCTCCCATGATCTGCCGGACGACGCCTTCCTCTCCGTACCGGACTCCATGCGGCCCACGGTTCGTCGGTATGGCTCACACAATCTGCCGGACGACGCCTTCCTCTCCGTACCGGACTCCATGCGGCCCACGGTTCGCCGGTATGGCTCCCACGATCTACCGGACGACGCCTTCCTCTCCGTACCGGACTCCATGCGGCCCACGACTCGCCGGTATGGCTCCCACGATCTACCGGACGATGCCTTTCTCTCCGTACCAAACTTCATGCTGCTCGACGACTCTCTGCCAGACGGCACAGCCGTCACCATCCACTAAGCTCCGCTATAAAAGAACCCCTCCCGACATACTAAGGCTAAGCTCTCTGAACTCTCGACTCTCTAAGCTCTCCTCCACATCTCTAAGCTCCGGAACTCATTCCGAGCACTCCATTACTGTTGGCCGGAAACTAACTTGACCGTCGGAGGGTCCTGCCGGAGCCACCACCCCACCGGTTCCGGACGGGACTTCGTTTTGCAGGTCCCCGGCGGCGCCCAGCGGCCTCGATTGCGGCGACCTCCGGCGGCGATGGATTTCTGCACCAACAGATTGGCGCTAGAGGAATCGCTAGCGAAGATCACCGAGTGGGTCGAGGCGGAACCGCTAGCGAAGATCACCAAGTGGGTCGAGGCGGAACCGCTAGCGAAGATCACCGAGGCCAAGGTGCAGGACTTCGTCTGGAAGACGCTGATCTGCCGGTTCGGCCTGCCCCGAGCCCTCATAACCGATAATGGGCGACAGTTCGCTGGAGCCCGGTTTGCCGAGTTCTGCGAAGGACTGAACGTCTCCCACCACTTCACATCGGTGGCTCATCCGCAAGCTAATGGGGAAGCCGAAGTGACCAATCGGACCCTGCTGCAAGGCCTCAAGACGAGGCTCGACAGGGCAAAGGGGGCCTGGGCAGACGAACTCTACCACGTCCTCTGGGCATACCGAACAACGCAGAGGGTACCCACCGGTGAGACGCCCTTCGCCCTGGCCTTCGGCACCGAGGCAGTCATCCCGATCGAGCTCAAAACTTCCATCTGCTCGAATCGTGGGCTTCAACGAGCAACTCAACCCCCAGGACCTCAGAGCCAACCTCGACCTCCTAGAAGAAAAGAGGGAAGTGGCCCGCATCCGGATGGCCACCTACCAACGGAAGGTGGCTCGGTATTACAATTCCAGAGTCAAAAATAAGGCGTTCAGAGTTGGGGGATTTGGTGCTCCGACGAGCAGCCGTCTCTCGGCCCCAGAGTCAAGGGAAGCTCGTCCCAAATTGGGAAGGCCCGTACGAAGTGGTAGAGGTCGTCCGACCTGGAACCTATCGCCTAAAGGAGCTCGGAGGACTAACGCTTCCCCGACCTTGGAACTCGGAAAACTTGAGAATGTACCACCAATAGTTTCCCTCAATAAAATCATTTCTGGATGCGAAATCTATGCGATGACAGGAAAGAAGCAGTCAGCCGCGTTAGGAACAGGAGGAGAACCTCGTCCTAGCGTGAGCAAAGTCGAAGGCCCCGTCCACAAAGGACGGGATGGGGGGAGAAGGCGAGGACGACGGTCCTCATGTGCCCCCACAGCCGGCTAGGAACAGGAGGAGAACCTCGTCCTAGCACGAGCAAAGTCGAAGGCCCCGTCCACAAAGGACGGGATGGGGGGAGAAGCGAGGACGACGGTCCTCATGTGCCCCCACAGCCGGCTAGGAACAGGAGGAGAACCTCGTCCTAGCGTGAGCAAAGTCGAAGGCCCCGTCCACAAAGGATGGGATGGGGGGAGAAGCGAGGACGACGGTCCTCATGTGCCCCCACAGCCGGCTAGGAACAGGAGGAGAACCTCGTCCTAGCGTGAGCAAAGTCGAAGGCCCCGTCCACAAAGGACGGGATGGGGGGAGAAGCGAGGACGACGGTCCTCATGTGCCCCCACAGCCGGCTAGGAACAGGAGGAGAACCTCGTCCTAGCGTGAGCAAAGTCGAAGGCCCCGTCCACGAAGGACGGGATGGGGGGAGAAGCGAGGACGACGGTCCTCATGTGCCCCCACAGTCGGCTAGGAACAGGAGGAGAACCTCGTCCTAGCGTGAGCAAAGTCGAAGGCCCTGTCCACAAAGGACGGGATGGGGGGAGAAGCGAGGACGACGGTCCTCATGTGCCCCCACAGCCGGCTAGGAACAGGAGGAGAACCTCATCCTAGCGTGAGCAAAGTCGAAGACCCCGTTCACGAAGGACGGGATGGGGGGAGAAGCTCGGACGACGGTCCGGATGTGCCCCCACAGCCCGTTGGGAACAAGAGGAGAACCTCGTCCTAACGTGAGCAAGGTTCAAGGCCTAGCCACAGAGTCTACGGCAAGCTTCACTACAGAAGATGAGGTCTCCTTCGGACCTCAGCTTCAACTTCGGTGTCAGCATCAGCGGGAGACGGGATCTCCCCCAAGCGATCATAACCTTGACTGCAAAAGAGGAGGTCTCCCCCGAATCGACTTCGGTTGATGAAGGCAATGTCAACTCCGACCCTGACCACGGGGGGCGACATTGACTCCGGCCTCAACGTCGGCTTCACCAATTTTGGCTGGAAACGAGTCCCACTTCAACTCCAAACATCGACTGGGGATGAAACCTCCCCCAAGCCTCAGCTTCAACTTCAGCGTCAATATTGGCTGGAGATGAGACCTCCCCCGAGCTTCAGCTGCAACCAATGCGGAGCCTGAAAGAAGACTTCGGCAGTCGCCTGTTTTGGTACTCCCTTCCTTCAATTTTTGAACTCGGGAGTGGGGGGGCTACTGTTGGGGATAAATCCCGCTCCTGCCGAAGCCCGGCCCAACGCTCAGCCCAATGTAACCAGTAGCCGCTGAAGAGCTTCAGTGCCAGGCGCCAGGCCGAGCCCCTAACACGGCCGAACTGCCTAGAGGCCGAACTCCCCTGCACCAAGGTCCGGGCCGAACTGTCTAGAGGCCGAATCAGCGAACCCTGGCCGAACTCCTTCGGACCGACCCCAGGCGAGCCCGTGCAGCCGAACTCCTTCGGACTCCCCACGGCGACTCCTTCGGACCGACAGGCGAGCCCTGCGCACAGCCGAACTCCTTCGGACTCCCCACGGCCGAACTCCTTCGGACCGACCTCAGGCGAGCCCGTGCAGCCGAACTCCTTCGGACTGCCCACAGCCGAACTCCTTCGGACTCCCCACGGCCGAACTCCTTCGGACCGACCCCA
>QRFJ01000321.1:1001116-1111116 GCA_006176705.1 Cocos nucifera
TGTGTGGGTTTGGGGACATGGCGAGCGGAAGCGAGATAGGGACACTGAAGCGCTTTATGCGGGATGGCTCCCTCAAATCCCTCTTCGGCTGTGGCAGCGGGCGGAGGAAGGCCGCGGAGGACGAACCCGCCTCCATTCCCCGGCTCTCTCCCATCGCCAACTCTGTCGTCTCTCGCTGCTCCAGGTATATATCGCTACTTTCTTGAGCTCGACCTCATCTTGTTTCGTTCCTCAAGAATCGCCATCCCGCATATCTTTATAATCCATCTACTCTGTTAGCATCATTTCCATCAAGTATATGTAATCCGATTCTCTTTATTGTGCGTCTTGAAATGGGAATTTGACATGCTAAGATGAAATGATTTACATTGTCAATTATATTTAAGATCGGTAGGTTAATTGTTGGACTCTTGTTTGTAGGTAGTGAAGTGCTGTTTCTTTAGGCTGATGAAGGCCTCTTTGAGTTACTCATGTTTAGATTTCTCGACTGCGCTAAGTGTCTTAGAATTGCTCTTGTTCTGATCCAAATTTGTATTGTTTATCAGAAGCAAACTTGGCCAAATTTTGAAATCTAAGCACGGGTGCCATGCAAGACTATTTTAGTCAGGGTGGGTAGGGTATGCATGAATGCGCATAGATTGCACGTGGCCTATTGGGGGGTTCATATTTCATAATGCTGGAGCATGTCATACATGAACACTCCTGAGTTCTTAGTGAAATGCCAAACGTAGGATGTCTATAAGTAGGACTTGTAGAATCCTGGTTAATGTATGACTCAGGATCTCATTAAAAATAAGACCTCGATATTGAGCAGGCTTACTCTAAATAGAACAACTAAAACAGCACTGGTCACAAAATAGTGAAGATTTGGCCCCTAGTTTTAACATAGAACACTGAAATTAAGAAAATAGTGGAAAGTAAATCTCTCCAAAATTATAATACGTAGATCAGGACCAATTCTACATAATGTTATGACAAGGTACTTGACACTTGAATTCCTGCATTACAATGACATTAATGAATAGCTTGTTGACTGTTAGCAATCAAACTGAATGTCTGTTCAGGTGTTAAGGCTGCTTTATGGTGGCTTTTAAAGCTTATCCACTCACATCCCATATTTATGATCAACAAGTTATAAGCATTATAAATTCAAGATATGTCAGACCAATTCTAGTTTCTTCCTTAGATTTTATAACTTTTCAGTTATGGCTAAGCTTTTGCCATAGTTCAGCCACGTTGCACCATCAAACAGTAACCTCAAACCTCAAATTAGAGACTGTGTTAGGGGTTTTATAATTCTGATTTCCTTATCAGCATTCTATATTTTATCCCTTTTAAATTGTTCAATTAGACTATAATCACATGTGAAATCAGTCTTATCTGGCCACTAGTTGTCATGGTTCCATGCTTACCATGTCATCCTTATTTCTGAGCTGGTCAAAGGAGTGCTTCATTTTAAAGAGGTAGTGAAAGTTTCAAATAGGTTATGATATCATGAATTCAAATGTGAAATGAGAAATCCTTGAGGAATTAGTTGCACCAAGGTTTTAAATCCCAACCCAAGACCAGGTATTGGTCTAGGACTGGGTCTCAATATCGTCTCGACACCTGGGATGGGTTGGCATCCTAGTAATTCACTAAGACACCAATTTTTATTTTTTAAAATATTTTTTTCCCTCTTTTTTTTCCTGTAGTTTGTTCTTTGTAATGATTGTTTAGAAGCTCTTTTAAATTTGCTTGTCATAATTTAGGATTAAAGTAGGTTTTTTGTGCCAATGATTGGATTTATGGTGCTAATATTGGTAATGGCATAATTGAATATTGGGATTATGGTACCTATGACTTGTTCTCTCTCCTCTTCTTTCTCTCTCCTTCGTTCCTTTGTTATGCTTTGTATTTAAAAGATGCATTAGTACAAGGTCTTTTTGTGGGGCTAAGACCCACTGCAGGAGATGGAAGCCCATGCAGTAGGCTGGAGTCCTCATAAGGCTAAAAGGCTCCAAATGTGGAATGCCTGAAGTCTCATCCTACCTGGCACCAGCTGGTCCTGTTTGCCAACCCAATCTGTGCCAGCCAATACCAACTGGGATTGCTTGGTCTTATTGGTATCAGACTGCTGGATCTGACCCAATATCTGATCTCTCACAAGTCCATCCTCGCCCGATCTGGGACATCTAGGATAGATCAGTGCCGACTATGTCTTTAAACCTGTTGAATATATATGTTATCTTAAGTGTTTAATTTCATCATCTCCCAAATTCTATGGTAGATGGGGCAAATTCTCATGTTCGTCACTGGAATCATATGGCCCTTTGCAAAACAATTGTCTAACTTCTAGGAGTTGAATCCTTTGAACCCACAAGCAAGATATTTGATTATTGAGTTTTTGAGATCAATTCTTATGGATGTTTTTCATCAGACTTTTCAGTATCGTTTATTCTGTGGATCCTGGATGCATCAAATCTTATTACTTTTTTTTGTTTTTTTCACTTTTATCACCTTTAAAATGCTTGACATGACCGGGAGTTAGTAATTGTTTGATTCATGCCATTATAGGATTCTTCTCCTCTCAACAGAGATGTTGCGGCAGTGTTTTGAGACTGACTTGCCTGCTGAGGTTAAGCAACCCACTATGTATGCAAGACATTTATTAGAGTACTGCTGTTATAAAGCTCTTCAAGTGTTGACTGATCATCCAGATTATTTGGCTGATAAAGATTTTCGCCGCTTAACATATGATATGATGCTTGCTTGGGAAGCCCCTGGTGAAGGGAATGAATCTTTATCAAAAGTGAGACACCTACAATTGTTTGAAGTGGATATTTGTAAGAAGTTCTGATGTTGTTTAATACCCTCTTTCCATTGAGGATTTTGATTTGATGTTCCATAAAAAAACTCATGTTACTATTTGCTTGTGAAATTATGTTGCTCATACTCCTTCCTAGATTTCATATTGGTCTTTAATGATATAGATTCAAGGTGATGAGAACTTTACTTTTGTTTTGGACCTTATTGTGGCAAACATTGGCTGCATTAGGAAACCACTTCTTGTTACCATTTAGAAGTTGAAGATGAGGATGAGGCATCACTCTTTTATACAAATTCTACATGCCTAGCAGTTCAGGTTAGTTGCTTCTGTACTGATTCATTTATTGTAATTAATGTATCGCATTTTAGTTATGCATAGGTGTCAATTCTATCATTTTCATAGGTTCTCCAGGTCGATGACAAGAAAACTGTTGGACTGCAAGCCTTTTCACGAATAGCTTCTGCTTGTCCTGCAATAGCTGATTTGATCACTGTTCACAACCTCTGCGATGCGCTAACAATCTCATCAAGTGGCCAGCTCCATTTTCTCATCTATGACAAGTACCTCAAAAGCCTAGACAAGTATGCTTTGATTTCCTTCTTCAAGGACTCTATTCCAAACTTATCTATTCTTTTTCATGTGTTTACCCACAACTAAAGTTCCATTTCTGAATATGTTATGAAAGTATCATTTCCTTTCAATTTCATACCTGCCATTTAGGTTGATGTGTCCCTCATATTTTGCAAATGTTTACTTTATAAAAGAGTAAGCAATGTGTTCATTAGTGCTCGTTGCTTTATGATGTCACCTATTTATCCAGTATGTATCTTTGTGGGAAAAAGCACTTGAATTTCTTTATCAACAGGAGCAAAATATCATTTTAAAAAAGAAAGCTAGATTCTTGAGAATATACTGATGCCTTTTCTCTTTCTTTGAGGTCATCTCATAATTGGATTTCACAGTAACACAGTTGGCTGCAAGCAAGCATTTTTACAATCATCTCAATAAAGCTGTTCCTATTTATAATCTTGGGCTGGTTGGACTAAAGTGGGAGTCTTGTTGAACATTTCAACTTTTGCATGGAGAATTAGATGCAAAAGATGATAATATTGCCAGAAAATTGGTATATAGAACCAAAAGAGAGATACACATCTTGTCATATTCTTCAGTTTCAGCTTGTAAAAATGCTCAGTGGTTGCATGGGATGTAGAACACAGGAAGGGTATAACTAACTTGTAGATCTGTTTCCTTTCTAGTTTAGGTAGACTTTGTCCATTACAACTGGCAGCTAGAACCTATGAGAATTCAGTAAAATGAGAACCAAGTTTGTGTGCTATGGAGTAACCTTCATTCCTTTATCAGATTGTATTTCTTTAGAACATCTAACCTTGGTACATGCAGGAAATTGCTCAGTGATGTTTTGAGATTTTTTTTACAGAGGCAGTTATGAATAATTCAGGTTTAATACCTTTGATTTGTTTCTTTTTCCTTGTTTTTCTGAACATCGTAGATGAAAAGGAGTTGAGTATGGCTGTACGTGGTTTTGTGAAATCTAGAAGCTTTTTGACCATGAGAGTCTGGAATATGTACACTACTAATTACTGATAGAACCTTTGCTAGCAAAACATACTTTTTGGCAAAATTTTCTGAGATATTGTCAACCTGACATTAAATCATTATGAGTTGATGTCAAGATCTTGGCCAAGGCCCCATTGCAGAAGTAAATTTTGCCCATTAAGGCAATTATGTCTTGACATCTTTTGTATCTGGCAACTGGCAAGTGTTTTGATATCCTTCACTTTTCTTTTTCTTTTTCTATATCTTCCTGGATATTCTGTTTAGAAATCTTTGCACGCATGATGTCCAGACACCAGATGTGTCTGATATCTCCACGTGGGGCAGGAAGGGCTGAAGAAGAGAGGTGGTTGATGGATGAAGAAGTTGGAGGGACTAGGAGGTTGTGATCTCTCAAAATCGAGAATTTTGGAGTACTGGAAATGAACTTTTTAGACGGATTCTGGTATCTAGGATCTTGGAAAAATATAGTGCTTGGATGATCAACGGCCTCCTAGATCCCTTCAACCTCTCTCATTCTTAGCCTTATCTAACTCTGCAACTCCCAGTAGTCCAGCATACATCATGGGGAGCTGGAGCCACATGGGTTTCTAATGATAACATTAAGGAAAAAAGAAATCACCGGAACTGATGCCATAAAAATTGCTACTTTATGAATATTCATTCAGTTATTGTCAGCATTACCATTCTTATCCAATATTCGAGATTTTGTTTTTATAAGTAAATGTGCACATACCAGTTATAAGGAGGATAAATTTTGTTTGTGATTGGTCCTTTCAGTACCTTTATTTCCCCTGAACTTCTGGAAAAGGCACGGGAACACTTTCTCCTATTTCTCCACCTTTTTTTTTTCTAAAAGAAAGGATAGAATAGCCATGTCAGGACTTTGAGGCTCAGGCACATAACCTCCAATATTTATGCTCTAATCATAGGGTTCTCAAATCTGCAAAAAGCATAATATGGTCACCACTTGCTTCAAGCCTTCACCTTTCTGATGGGGAAATGATCTTAGATGTTGATGGTGTTATGCCAACTCAACCTGTTCTGCAACACATAGGAATATCTGCATGGCCAGGTCAAGTGACTTTCCTTTTCCTTTTCTTTGTTCTTACAACTATGTTTGTTTCCAAAAGCTCTTAAGAACATTCTTTCTTTCTTTTTTAATTTTGACAGGACGGTTGACCATAACCACCCATGCTCTTTACTTTGAGTCCTTAGGAGTGGGTTCACATGACAAAGCTCTCAGGTATGATTTAGCAGCAGATTTAAGGCAGGTAGTAAAGCGTGAACTGACTGGACCATTGGGTGCTCGCCTCTTTGATAAGGCTGTGATGTACAAGTCAACCTCTCTGTAAGTTCTGGATTTACATTGATTTTTTTTTCTGATATTGGATTCATTTAACTTATGTTAATTTGAGACAAAATTTGCATGCACTCTATTGCAGAGCAGAGCCAGTTTATTTTGAGTTTCCAGAATTTAAAGGTCATTCACGCAGAGATTACTGGTTGGCAATAATTCAAGAAGTCTTACAGGTGCATAGATTCATCAGAAAGTTCAATCTTGAAGAAATTCAACAGGGAGAAGCTCTTTCAAAGGCCGCTTTAGGCATCTTCAGATACCGTGCTGTGAAAGAAGCTTTCCATATTACTCCCTATCACTTTAAGATGACACTGGCTTTTAACTTAGCTGAAAAATTACCAAAAGGTGACATAATCTTGGATGCTCTATATAATCACCTGGAACTGCTGCATACTGGATACCAGAGCCATTTTGTTAGTGATTCTTCATCTGATAAAAGTTTTCAGGCTCTTTCTTTACCATCTTCATCATATACACTTTTTAAAATGGGCTTACTGAGAAGGAAAAATAGGATTACCGAAAGAGATTTCCTTGTTGCTGGTGTCTGCATTGGTGCAACAAGTCCTCTAGAGATGGCTGTAAAAGAGTCACTTTGTCACTCTGAAATAGCTGAGGCAGCATGTGCAACAGTGGATCAGGTGAAAGTGGAAGGGATTGATAGAAACATAGCTGTGATGCAGGTATATAACCATAAAGTGTTATCTTTCTGTTTCAGTTTCTGCATTAACAAAGGAATGACTGAACTTGGAGGTTGGAAAATTTTCAACATAAGTTTTGTGAGTAGAATAATAAAAAGGCCCTTCAAACCCAAATCTTAGATGTAAAGTCAAGAAAATTGGGACCAACAAAGTTGTGCTGTCTAAAGTCAACTTAGAATCATCTTCTAGGTGGTAAAGAGAATTACTGATACATAATTAAGATTTCGAGTTGCAAGAATGTTTTTGGATGGTTTACTCCCTTGCAATATGTTGTTTTATATTTCTTGCTTCTATGTAGAAGTTATGATCTTTCTTTCTATTTCTACAAAACAGAAAGCAGAGATACTTATTTGTGGTGACAATAGGCTCACTTTGAACAAGAGGAAGGCAATTCATGATAAATTTTAATTCATTTTTGATGTATTTGGGAATCTTCTGTAGGAATCATCTGCCGGTCAAAATATATGGGACTGTAATCTTCTACCTTGACAGAGAGAAATTTATATTTTGCAATTAGCAGCTAGCTATTTTGAACATTTATTTCGGAAGTAAAAATTTAATCATGGAGAGGAAGTAACCTTATGATGGTTTTGACTTACTGTTAAACATGTTGGAAGCGGACTGTACATGCTACTATAATTTATCTTAGAATGCAAGCCCATGTATTATGTGTGAGGGACCATATATTATTGTGAGGGGCTAGATTTTAATTCGTTTTTGATGCATGTGGAGTTTTATATCATGAGTCAGTCAAACTAAATATGTTCAACTATAATCTTTATATGTTGGTAGGGGCATAAGATAAATTTGCTTTAGCAGCTGGGATTTTGAGTATTTATTGCAGAAGCAAAATTCTTATTATGGCAAGAAAGAAACTTGTGAAAACGTTGAGTTACTTTGGAACATGTTAGAGATAGACTAATATATGGGTATTCTTTTGTTATATGGTAGAGAAAGTGGATATACATATTTTTTACCTGGTTGTGGATTTGTGTTGTCTTTGTTGCATTTTTTCTATGAATTAGCCTGGAAGTTAGATATTTTCAGGTGGTCAGCTTTTCCTTTTTGATCGTTTGTGATGACTTGTGTAAGATAAAATAACTTTTAACCATCCCCATGGTTAGGTAAAACCTTCATGTTACAAAGTTTAGGTCACAATTACAAACTTTGCATGTCTAATTCCTAAATGTTGCCATGGGACATTGTTTTAGAGTTTATTAATCATACTTTTCATTTTCTCTCGGATACATTGTATGGGTCTATGCTAATTCATTTTCAAGTTGCCACATGAACTTGCATCATTTAGGTTGATATGATCCTTTTAACCTAAAAGAGAACTCGACACACCAATTATTTACTGCAATTAGGTTAACTAATCTAGGATAAAAAATGCTTGAAAATAATAGGATTTTTTTCATTGTTTTCTACACCAAACATGATTCTAGATGTTAAAGTATTCAATGCTACAAAAACACATGGATATTAACAAATTAACGAAACTACTATTGAGCAAATCGAGGCATTTTTAAAATCCAGTTTTTCTCTAAAAAATAATATATCTGAAAAGCAGCATGGCTTAAACTCATCTCAAGTTTTACTTGTAGTAGTATTATTAATTTAAGAAAGCTATGGAAGAGGACCTATTAGGTTTTAGGAAAGGGACTAAATATGGTTTGCTGGAATGTTGGTTATTAATCCATGTTTTTGATATAAATGTAGTAGAAGGACAATGTTCTTAAAGGGAATAGAGAATGGTTGACCCTAATGTAACTAAGGTTCTGGATTTTAGCGCCTGAATTGGATTTTTAGGGCTTTATGCAACTGAATATCCAACATCAATATTTTGATGGAATTTTTGGCGAAAATCTGACACTTATGTGATTAAAGAAAAGGCCTACAGTAAGCGAAACTCCAAAGAAATTTCGATAAGAGAGAAGAACAAGAGAAAAGAAGGCAAACCCAACTAAAGAAGAAGAGAGAATTATGGAGACAAAAACGAAAAAAGGAAAGGGAAAAGATAAAAGTGCACTCACTCCAGGAACTAGGAATCACACCTAGAGTTGCAAGCCTGACACTTGATTTACGGCAGCACAACATAGTAAAGGAAAAAAGCTGATATTTTATTTATCTTCTTCATAAAGCTGTAGTACTTTTAAACTTCCAGAAAACACCTTTCATAAGGTGCCAGTTACTGTAGTGTGCATAGTTTAATTAGGACCTGATTCCAATAATATCAATTAAAATTAAAAATAGAAAAAATATAGAAGATCAACTACTAAAATTAAATGTTAAGAAATCTTAAGTCTTGTTGCCCTCGGTGCGTCATGATGCAATCTTGGGTCTCTATCAATTATGGAGGGACATAATATGCATCTTAATCCCCTTGTAGTGGTCCATAATAAATTTGCTTGTTAAGGCAAACTTATTTATGCTGCAGTGCATATCCAGTCATTTATGTATGGCATTTCTAATTAAATGCTTGATTGTGAAACCTTGGTCATGTTGTTACATTGTAGAAAGATGGCCTTTAGGAGGTCAGAGATTGCCATGGCTATGGTGGGGCAACTTCTACATAACATAGACCTCTATTTGGTGCACCAAGAAGGGTATATCGACCTAGTAATAATTCATGTTAGAGCAATATTTGCATCCAGGCACATTTTGGAGATTTTCTACATTATTTTGGTAATGAAACATTGGACTTACCATCATTCAGAAATTTGTACAAGGGGGTCATCTAGATGGAAGGAAAATGAGATCTAGATGGGGAAATCAATACCATGTGAGAAGAGGTAGCTAACAGTATTAAGAAAGTGGCTATAGAGGTATTAGGAAAATCAAAAGGAAAAGGGCCATAAGTATAAAAGGGAAACTTGGTGCTGGAATGAGAAAGTTTAATTGGTGGTTAAGGCTAAAAGAGAGTGTCATAGAGGACTACCTAAATGTAAAAATAGAGAAATATATGAAAGCTGTAAGGTGGCTATGAAGGAAGTTAAGAATGTGGTATGAGAACTAGATTCAAAGCATATAAAGAGCTATATCGCAAGTAAGAAACCAACAATAAGGAGAAAGATATCTATAAGATTGCAAGACTAAAAAAAGAGAATCTAGAGACTTGACTCAAGTTAAATGTATTAAAGATGGAAATTAAAAAAATATTTGTTTAAAGAGAACAAGTTCAAAGAAAGGTGGAGTTATTTTAATAAGCTATTCTATGAAAGTCATGTAAACAATCTAAGATGCCTTTTTCTATGGAGCAAGGATCGCCCACTCGGAACCGGATCCTGTGCTGGCTAGCCGATGGGACGAGTTGATATGTCCTCCTATCGGATTGTACCGGACCTGAACTGACATGGAAATGAGGGATGAACCGGGAGGAAAAGAGAGAGAGAGAGGGGAGAGAGGGAGAGGGAAGGAGGGAAAGGGAGGCCGACAGAGACGTTGGCGGTGGCTACCGGAGGGCTGCAAAGGCCTTCAGAGGGCTGTCGAGGCCTCCCAGGCTCTATGGTCTTCCGTGAGAGAAAATGAGAGCAGAGCGAGATAGAGAGAGGGGAAGGGAGAGAAGAGGAGGGGAGGGTGGTAGGGAGTTGGAGGACCATTAGATGGCCGTCGGACGGTCCAAAATAGCCTTGCGGCCACCATGGGTTCGAAATAAGGGTGAGCCCATGTTTCGTCGATGGCTTCACTATGTATTGTGTTTCTTACAAAACATGATGAAATAGGGGCTTGGCCCTTGTCTCGAAACTACGACGGCCATGGGGCTGTTTTGGGCCGTCCAACTACCACAGCGGCCACCTGATGGCCTCCCCACTACCTTCCCCTCCCTCGTCTTCTCTTCCTTCTCCTCTCTCTCTCTCTATATATATATCTTTCTCTCTTCTCGCATCTCGCCGAGGACTGCGGAGCCCCAACGGCCCTCTAGCAGCCTTGGTAGGTCTCCGTCAGTCTTTTCCTTTTCTTCCCTTCCCTCTTCTCTCTCTTCCTCTCTTTCCTTCTCCCTCACTTTGTTTTTGTTGGCATTTCCAATCGAACGCTCGAACCGCACCGGTTAGCCATCGGTACGGTTTGGCATGCCCTGAACCATCTGTTTCATGATGGTTTGGCGAACTATGTTATTGAGGATAGAAATATTAAATATACATATAGAATTAGAGTATCTAGGTAAAAGAGGCTATGAAAAGATGAAATTAAAAAAAATGGTCGGACCTGATGGAGTGTTGGTTGAGTTTTGGAAGTGTTTAGGTGACATAAGGGCAACTTGGTTAACTAATTTGTTTGATAAGGTTTTAAAAATCAAGAAGATACCTGATGAATGGTGGTAGAGCACTATAGTGTTGATTTATAAGAATAAAGCTTATATTCAAACTTGTTGTAACTATCATGGTATCAAATTCATGTGCCATACAAAAAACGTTAGGAGGGGTTATTAAGCATAGATTAAGGTGTGATACAAAAATATTAAAGGACCAATTTGTTTTTATACCAGAAAGGTTGACTATGGAAGCTATTTTTTCCTTTGAAGGTTAATAGATAGAATAGAGAAAAGCGATAAGGTCTTTATATGGCATTTATTGATTTAGAGAAAGCATATGATAGAGTCTCTAGAGAAGTCTTATAATAAATATTAGAAAAGAAAAGCATTTCCATTACACTTATTAATATGATTAAGGACATGTACAATGAAATAATTACTAGTGTAGGAATTATTGGTAGTAACACTGGTGTGTTTCCAATCACAATAGATTTACATCAACGATCTACTCTAAGCCCTTATTTTTTTTGTATAGTCATGCATGAGCTACTAGGTTTATTTAGGATGATATTCCTTAGTGCATGCTATTTGCGGATGATGTAGTCTTAGTAGATGAAATTAAGATTATAGTTAAACATAAGTTGGAATTATCGAGTGTATTAGAATCTAAGGATTTTAGGTTAAGTAGATCCAAGATAACATACATGGAATTTAGTTTTAGTAAAATTAGAAATAAAGATGAAGGTAGAGTGAGATTTAAGGATTATAAAGTTCATAAGATTGATCATTTCGGTATTAAGGAACTCTCATTCATAAGGAAGGAGAGATTAAAGAAGATGTTATCCATAGGATTAAAGCAGGTTGGATAAATTGGAGAAGTACAATTGGAATATTATGTGATTGTAGGATATTTGCCGAGTTAAAGGAAAAATTTGAGATAGCTATATGACCAACTATGGTTTATGGTATAGAATGTTGGAGAGTCGTCAAATGCATGTGGTTGAAATGAGAATGTTGAGATGGATGTAAGGTAATACAAGAAATGATAGAATAAGGTAATGTAAGGTAATACAAGAAGTGATAGAATAAGAAGTGAAATCATTTGTAGAAAGGTAGAGATATCACCAATTGAGGACAAATTAAGAGAATGATGGACTTCAATTGTTTGGACATGTACAATGTAGGCCAAGGAATGCACCAATTTGAAGGAATGTTTGAGACATACAGAAGGAAAGACGCATAGAGTTAGACCGAAAATCATAGGGGATGAGGTAGTAAGGAAGAACTTGATATCACTGCATCTTTTAGAAAATGTGGCCTTAAAAAGGCAGGATGGAGGAAAAGGATTTATTCAGCCAAACCCAACAAGCTTGCAATTAAGGCCTAGTTGAGTTGAGTTGAGTTGGGGTGGTCTGGTTGGAAACTGATGATTGGGTTTGCTTAGTGTTTTCATGCATTATCCTTTTTTTCTTCTTTTTTTTTTTGCTTGATATTGAAAATTGCATATTCATTTCTTAATTGGACTTTTTAACATCCTTTTTTGTTAGTTTTATTAATATCATGTACTACTTATGTGGATCGTGCTCATCATCACTGACATGCCTTTTCAACTTAATAAATGTCTGTTTGGTTGCAAGGAAACTTGTGAAAATGTGAAAGGAAAAGAGAAACTACAAGACCCTGATTTTACTTTTCCAAGAGGGCTTCTGAGTTCAATTTTCATCTTCTGGATGTTTTTGATAAAAATGAAAAGTCTAGTAGTTAAGATAATGTAAAAAAGCTTTTGCTGGTCTTTAGTTTTCTGCCAAATGAAGCAGACGATAGACTTGTATTTTAAGAAATACAAATGTTTTACTTGCAACCAAACAGACCCTAAGGCATTAATGATATTTAGTCGAATCATAGTTAGATGCTTGTAACATGTTTATCAGTAAAAACACTCTAAATTTGTATGATTAGAATATGGTAGAAATACAAGATTGTTATAGGGAAAACTCTGCATAATATTCTCTGGTGTGTAAGCTTTCTCACAAGAGCATGCCTCATTAATTACAACATATCTTGAAGATAAGTAATATTTTCTATGAAAGGTGATCTTAAAAAACATTGAGAAATAATTTTCCTAGATAATATGAGATATTTTTTTAAAAAAACCGACAGCTCTGCTCTTGATGAACTGGGAGTCACCTCCTAGTCTTTGGAATTATGATGGTCTTTGGTGGAATAGCAACTGCCAAGATTAGTTTAATGGAAAATCATCATTCATCACCAATTGATGGATGTTGGAGTCAATAACATATAAATAATAATTTTAGCAAGTCACTTTATTGACCAAACTTCTGTCTGTCTAAAGGAAACTCAACCCCATATTGCATTATAATGATCTGTTAAATAGGAAATTACAAAAGCCATTATACTCTGTAAAATCATAGGCTTTCTAACTTCTGATATGACTTGGAAAAAAGTGGAAAAATGTCTTCCAAACCAAGGAAAAACAAGGCCAGGTCAAACAAAAACACTAAGTTCAGCTCAAATCAGATGGTTCATTCAATTAATATTTACATTGGTGGTGGGATACTTTTAGAATCAATAAATCAGCCATCATAGCATCAATGCGGGCCTTATTGTACTATTAAATTTCCCTTTAAGTTGCTAAGGTATGTGTCAACAAACCATATATAGTACTCCTCATCTCTCTCTCTCTCTCCACTTCATACATATATTTACTTGTGAGTACATCTTGGGTTTTTAGGAGCATTAGATGTACACATGTATATAGTTGTATTATCCATGGTTGATATACATTGAACTCGTAATATATTTGTGGTAGTAGCAATTGAGCATGTGCAATGCATATATGAGGGAAAAGCAAAGAGAGAGCAAGCAATAGAGTCCAAACTGTTTAGAAGTCTAATCAGAGTCCAATTTATTTGAGAGTCTAATTAAAAAAAAAAAAAGCTTCGGAGTCCAATTCATTTGGGAGTTTTATGAAAGGGATCCAATTTGATCGGGAAAGGAGGAGAGACTGTGAACATGATAGTCAACGTGGGCATGAAGGCCGGATAACTACCGATCAATATGAAGGGTATTCTGGTAAAAAAAATGACAGATGGAATCAAGAAGAAATATGTTGTCATTTCAAAACTTTCATTTGTATATATAGTACAAATAAGTTGATCTTGGGTTGTCTGTGGCTTCACCATGCTATGAATTTTTCTGACTATTTCTCCTAAATTATACAGAACAATATAGTAGTTTAAAATATAACAGATTCTTTTTTCCCCAATTTAACATCCAGATGAGGTGAATCTTGTATGTCGTGTTGTAGGAACTGCTTTACCCGGTTGTTGAATCTGGCAAACGGCTTCACTTTCTAGCCACATGGGAAGATCCTTTTAGATCAACATTCTTCTTGGTTTTGATTCTTTACCTTGCTTACAGGTAATATTCTTTTCCAGGTTTTAACAACCGCTGGAACAAGATGGTATGAGTGGTTCATACAGTTCTGGCAGAAAATCAACACCGGTGCATAGTGTGTCAGTACGTGATGCAGTCTTGCACCGTGTGTCCATATTGGTATTGTACCAGTACCAGTTTTTAGAACCTTTCTAATTTAACTAATGATTTGCTATTATATATGGCCCTTCAATCCATTATATTCGATCAGTACAGCTATCCTATATGTTATATTTTATTATTTCATTTTTTCTGTTATGTTTGACGACATAATGTTGTGACTTATAGGGATTGGGTCAGGCACATATTGCCTTGCATTTTCTTATCTCTCGCCATTTTCATGCTTTGGCACAAATACTGCAGCAAAAAGAAACATTTGGGAGCTTTTCAGATCAAATCTCCCCCTACTAAAAATGCAGTTGAGCATCTTTTGACTTTGCAAGATGCAATTGCCAAAGTAGAAACTCTTGTTCGGGCAGGAAATATTTTTCTTCTCAAGTTAAGATTTCTCTTGTTTGCAGCAATCCCAAAGGTTTGTCCCCTCAGCACTTCGATCAGGTGTCCAAAATAATATGTTATAGTATGTTTCTGGATATGATATATTATGCTACCCAACATTCTCAATTTATAGTGTAGCATATTTATTACAAAGGATCTTAAATAAATTTATAAGTTATAGCAGTATACCCCTCAGGCGTATACATTTGCTTTAATTACTATAGTCCCAATCGCAGGTTTAAGTCTTTCCTTTCTTTATAGAATCTTGCTAGGGTTTTTAAAATAACAATGAAATTTCACTACCACTGATACCTAATATATGTAAGCATATAAAAACACAAGTATGATTGCCATTCGTTTTTTATTTTTTTTTGTCACTCCAGTGACATGTAGAAACATGTTGTAACTTGAGGTCCCCTCGTTGGAATTGTTGAACCTTGAAAGTCATGGTAGAATCCAGTACCCCTAATATAGTATGTCAATTGTATTTGTGACCATACTTTTTTATATTCATTTTGTATGTGGACATATATGCAACCTTTTTTTTGGTTGTTTCCTATATCATTGGTGACTTTTCTGATTAAATATTGTTTAACTCCATGATTTAAGTCAAAGTTATGTCGACTTTGAGACTTGCCTCTTGATTTTGTAGTATTAGAGTCTTGATACAATTGTCCCCATATCTCCTGAAAAAAATTCAGATCTACTGACATTTGGACATCCATATTGGCTGCTGATTGAGTTGTCATTGTCGTCTGTACCTAGCCCTGTTCCTTGCCTAATATCAAGAGCGCTACTAATATCTAATAACTTTCTTCTGCTTGTCTTCCAGAAGGTTTGTTGGTTGAACTCATATGTAGGCTGTATAGCATATGATTAATTTCTGATCAGATCTTTTTGAGTTATTCACCAAAATTTATGAGTTCTTTCCACAGTCTGTTTTGGTATTCTGGTCTTGTTTAAATTAGTCCAAGTTGATTCACTTTTCAGTGGATCTTGATTCACCACCAAAACTTAACAGGCATCTGTACCTTTGGTTTCTTTTGCATCCACAATCCATATTAGTAGCTGTCATGTTTTCTCAGGGTATTTAATCATTAATCTTGATTTTTGGTCCCTTCTAGTGCTAAATTCCCTGGATAAATACCTGTTGGCCTGTTGTGACACTATCTTCAGATGTCTTCTGCTTATACCCCTTCTAGTTATTGAATGAATCTTGTTGAACCTTGTTTGGTATGTCATTGGGCTTTATTCCTGTTCTTGATTCAGATATCTACCTTTTCTTTCTTCGTTTCTAGCTTACCTATCTTTTCTTAATCATTTTTCTTGTTCTCAATTATTTTCTTGCTTCTAGAGTCACTTCTTAGGATTTTCTATATGGTTGATCCTGTAATCTACTTTTAGGCATACAATTTTAGCATACAATGGATCCATAGACTCATTATGAGTTTGAAGGATACTATTTCTTGATTGTTTATTTACTAGCTCAGTCTTTTTTCTAGCCCCAAAACACTGTTGATGGCACATCTTATTTGTGGAATCCAATTTTTTGCTACTATGACCACTGTTTTAAATATTGAGATGTAGACTGCAGAGTGCAGAAGCTTATTGCTTGGGGGTCAGTATGGTACATGCTAGATGATGTACTGTACCAGCACAGTGTACCAGCTGGCATGACTTGCTGGTTGGTACACCCTTGTACATATTATTTGGCCGACAAATTATTTACCTTTTTTCCATGTTCAATTTTTTTAATGACAAGTTTATGTATAAATATTGCAATTGTATTATCTAAATGTCCTGATCATCCTATTTGGCTTATGTTGAAGCTTTTATATTGTTACTTGACACATATTTACCATGTAATACTTAATTTCTCATAACTTATGATTGTAAAAATACTTTGGAGTTTGGACAACTATTTTTGTGCACTAACAGTTTCACTGATTTTTTCCAATGAAGAAGAATTTTGTTCAATTTGATCTCAGAAATGCATTCCCAAACACATGAGTCGGACATTCATACACCACGTAATCAGCCTACAACACGACTCCAAGTGTCCCATTATATAAATTCAAAATTTCCTTTACCTTGGATTTGGTTTTGCAAAGTTAAAAAGAAAAGGATAGAGAAGCATTGCCCTAGCTAGAAACACTGTGCTACTCATTAATCGATGATTTGTTTGGTGATCTGAGCTCCGAAGGTGCGATTTGCTGTATTTAGAACTTTCCCAGTCCTTGTCCATCTTGTTTTCACCTTAACATGGTTGGGGAAACGTGCCTTTCTAACAAGTCTCACTCAATACTTGGTGGTTTAGGCTTGGGTTGTGCTTGATCCACCTCAATCTGGCATGATCCGAGTGATTTATTCCCAGCTTGTTAACATAGGCTGCATTAAACCCCAACGTACTGGCACCTGGGTTGTACAGTTTGCGCTGGCTGGTCCAAGCTGCATTTTCAACAGTTTCTATGACACAATGGCAGCCATGGATTGAATAGATGCGTAAGGCTGTATGTCTTTGTGGAGTAATTTTTAAGTGGCTCTCTAAACTAAATATATAACTATATAAGGAGGTATCATTAGCATTTTTTAATCAATCGTGATATCTTTCATGCATGTACTAGTGAAAATTGATTCTTTCCTCACAATGTCATGCCAATTGTTAGGTGGTTTGGAATATGACTTGTCATTTATTATCATATTGAAATCAAGATATGGTGATGAAGCCAAATGAGTAGAAACTAACTGACTAGGAAGATAAAAATGAAGAGAAGGATGAATGGTATGTTTAGTTTTTCTTAATGATGAGGAAGAAAAACAGGGTAATGTGGAGATTAGGTATGAGATTAGAGTTCAGTATAAACAATACTGAATGAGGTGAGAATGAATAAAAACTATGACAAGCTGTTGCTTAGGTTTCATATGGATGAAAAGAGAAAGGGACTGGGAGAGAGAAAGCACTACTACATTCAGTTTAAAGAAGAAAATCAGAGATAGGGAGAAAATATTGACATGAAAATAGGAGGTGAGGAGCCAACGGTTGAAACTGTTTAGTCATGTACTTTAAGCCTTTCAAAGTCATGTCTTCAAAACCACATGCATGAAATTTTCTTAATGAGAACTGAAGGAAGATGTATAGAGGAGAGAGTGTATGAAGGAAGAAATTATTTCATTATTATATTAGTTAAATGATTATAAATATTTTCAAGAAGATATTATAGCCACAAAAATTGTAGCATGTGCATGCTATGAATTGCAAGCATGATATAATTTTTTAGGCTGAATTTCCGTATTTTTAATTTATCAATATGTTAATACAAATTTATATATTTTCTATAAGATATTGTTCAAAAATGAAAACCACCTTGTTGTAGGATGCTATCCATCACCAACATATCTAAAATTCAAAAAAAAAAAGAAGACATGGGTTCCCTCTTTTCCGATTTTTGCAACTTTGGATCAAAAAATGGAAGATTAAAGGGCTGCACCCAAATGGAGTGACCTCTGCTGCTGTGGTGCTGGCAACCCTCTCTTTCTTCTCTTCTTTTCTCTTCTCTTCTCTCACTCTCTCACATTATGGGGTCAAAAAGGCCTTGTGGCATGCCTAAAGGCATCTCTGAATGCAGCCAACCCCCTTTAAAAGAAGGAATCATGAGGCATCCTGGTTGGGACTGCCTCATATTGAGAATATTGGTATCAGTGTTGGCCGAACCGTAAGATCCATCCTGATTAGGGTGCTTTGTTCGAGACTAATTTTTGTGACTCGGGTCCTATCACGATATTGGAATCATAGTGGTATGGTAAGGTATTGTTGGTATCATCCTGTTTCGCCGATGGTTGAAACCATGATATGGGTACACTGGATAAGGCATAGAAAGAAAAATTGCCGGTATTTCTTGGATTAAATATAGCAAGAAGAGTTTAAGCATAGAAAAGGTTTAACCATGGGTGGGATATGGGTTTTGAGGGCATAATTGTGCCTTTTATATATGATAAGATTTGCACAAGGGTTAAGGTATTGATGGTGCCACTCTGTTTTGTAGGTACTATAACATCCACAGTGAGAATAGTATGTAGGATGGGTGCAGGATACTGGTTTAGGTGTGAACCAGGATATTCTACCTGCTTCAGGTGGTACCATGGAACATCGAACCGTCCCGAACCAGACGGTTTCGGTCTTGCTGAGCCGTACTGGTGGAAAACCGATCTGGTTATGGCATACAAAATGGCACAGCGGCCATCTCGGAGGAAGGGGGAAGAAAGAGAGGAAGAGAGGGGGGAGAAGGAGAGGAAGAGGAAGAGAGGGCCTCCGGTGGCCACCAACCAAGTTCTTGCTGAGCTCGGTAAGAGTGGAGGGAGGGAAGAAGAGAGAGGGGGGAGATTTTTTGGGTCACTGGAGGCTCTCGGAGGCCTTCGAATGAATGGCGATGCCGCTGCGAGCTCTTCGACAGTTGGTGAGGCAGCTCTGAGGGAGCTTAGGGTGATCGAGGTCGGAGGAGGGCCTCCACCCTCCTCCGAAATAGGCGAGCTCCTATTTCGTAATTTTTTTTTGGTTTTTAATGGGTGAAGTCGGCAAGTTGCCAACTTCACCTTATTTATTTATATATTTTTTTTGTAATTTTGGTTGAAGTTAGCAAACCATTTGCTGACTTCAACTGAAATTACAAAAAAAAGAAAGGTGAAGTCAACAACTGTGTTGCCGACTTCACCCATTAAAAACCAAAAAAAAAAAAAGAAATGGGGGCGAACCCCTATTTTGAACTGGAGGAGGGCGAAGGCCCTCCTCTGGCTTCAGCCACCCTTAGCTCCCTCGGAACTGCATTGCTAGCCATCGAAGAGCTCGTGGTGGCATCACCATTCGTCCGGATGCCTCTGAGGGCCTCCGGTGACTCATAAGATCTCTCCCTCTCTCTTCTTCCCTCACTCCGCTCTTACTGAGCTCGAATGGCCTTCGGCGGCCGTCGAAGGCCCTCTCTTCCTCTCCCTCTCTTTTTTCTCCCTCTCCCCTTCTCTGCCCTGTCGTTTCGGCCTGACAGGGACCCGTACCATCGGCCGGCTAGCACAGGGTCCGATTTTGGTTTGGCGGACCTTGGGTGGTACCAATTGGGTAAGGCCAATACCATGGGCATTTCAATTGGTACTGGTTGGGACCTAATCGAGTCCCTCTATTTTGAAAAAAGAGAACATGTGGCCCCCTTGCTTCTTTCTTTTCTCGTAGCTTCAATCACTATAGGCTCCAAGGCAGAGAGAGAGAGAGAGAGAGAGAGAGAGAGAGAGAGGCTTAACCTATATTTAGCATTTCCTGGAGATCTAGTCTTATTGATACTGGAGACCTCTTTCATTGGTAAGGCCCTTCACTCCCTTTTTCGCCATTAATTTGGTGGAGCGATAAGAAAAATAAAAGGAAATCATGCTGCCAAAATTTTCTCATCATAAAATTTGGACACTATCGTAGGTTGGGGATCAACATACAACATTATATTTTTTTATTTTTAATGCATCTTTTGTTATAAGTTATATTATTTTTAGAAATAAATTAATTATTAAACAACTATAAATTTTGGGAAAAGTTTGGTGCAATTTGCACCATCAACATGTGCATGCTACTAAATTGTTGCATAATTGGATCAGTTTTGTGTGTTGTGAAAACCTAAACCTATAACCAAAGTTAACATCAATTTAGAATTATCTTGACTAAAAGACTTCTATTTAGGTTGGAGAATATATTTGTAACCATGGAGGGTATTTAAAAAGTCCCTAAAGAAATTTAATTTTCACAATTTCCATAATTTTAATATAATAATAAAATTATTTAAATATTGTAAGTTATTAGATTAAAGATGAAAATAGTTGGAATAAGTGTAGCAAATACAGTCCAATTTTGCAAACCACATGGGACAATATGAATATGGGAACCTTAAACCCAACGGTCAAATTCATTTAAGACAAAAATGTAACAGCATAACAGTAGTAAAATAAAAGGAGCCTCTCAATAAGGTATTGGGATGCATTAGGATTGTAGTATCTTGGTAGCATATTGACCCGTAGACTAATAGAGTAGGCAGTATTGGGTTTCAGACCCTTGGATTTGGATATATGCAGATGCCTACCTTGGAAGGGTCTTAGCCCTTATCGAAAATAGATAACCGAGGCATGAAATCACAAGATGCCAATAAAGAATTTCACCAATCAAGCCAACTTTGATTTTTTTTTCTTTATCTTTTTCCTTTTCTTAGGGTGGGGGGTGAGGGGAGCAGGTTTTATGGACCCCAAGGTTGAGGAATTCCAAGATTAATGCACTCTATGAAGATTTTTCCTAGTTTAGAGGGGACCATTGCTCCCCTAATGCCCATGCAACTCCACCTTTGGCTCAATTGTGACAGTTAATTTAGCCTGAGATTAGTTTTTGTTATCAGTTTCTCATTCACTGTTAAAAAGGACTAGAAACTTGATATTATTTTGTCTTTGGTTTTTGTTCCATTTGCTTAGTCCCAAAACCATCAATTATCTGAAGGTTGGAAAAGTCGAATACCTTGATGTTGTGTAAATGTTCTACTGGTTATGCTTTACTAACCTTGTGATTTTTTACTTTTCAGGCCACTGATAAGGTTGCGTTCACATTGATCATGGTAGCAGCATTGATTGCCATTGTTCCATTCAAGCATCTGATAATGTTGGTGGTCCTTGAAGCATACTCAAGGGAGATGCCATTGAGGAAAAAGAGCAGTGAGAAGTTGACAAGGAGACTAAAGGAGTGGTGGGCACGCATACCGGCAGCCCCTGTTCAGCTCATCAGACCAGAAGATAACAAGAAAAGGAAATGAAAGAGCTCATCATTGCAATCATATTTTTCCTCAATTTTTGAGCTCATCATTGAAGTAATTCTTTCTTCCATTTTCCATCTGTGTTATATATTTGTACATAAATGTCTGCTGGAAGGAATTGTGAGATCTTAGCGATGCCACATGGACGGAGAATGGTCACTAAAGTTACAGGTGAGGGAATTTTGTGAATATATAGCTTTGCCTGAGAGGGTCCAGTACTGTACCATTTCACTCATGTAATTTTATTTCGTCCCTGCTTCGAGCCTCGGATAAATCAGGCCGGCTTGCCTAGCAAACTATATGTATGGTTTGTTGTTTTTGATATTTCAACAACTGAAATCAAAAATCAAGTTGGAATCAATTTGCTGGTTTAATAGGAACTGCTGTTTGGAATACTATGATTCTGAAAATTTGTAAATATTTATATTCATCCATGTTATTTCCCGATAGATCTTCCACCAACAGAACTTAGGATAGATTGGAATCTTTCATATCCACCCAATACCATGATACTTGCTTTCAAAGTGGCTCCATGTTGACAGGTAAGCTACACGCCTTTGTAATCCCAACCGGGGCTGGTTATTGCTGCCCAAGAATGTCAATCTAGTGAACTGCCTGTGGGAGTGGCAGGGAAGGAACGTCCTTACCATCTTAAGCTGAAATAGGTAATAAAGCAATGCTTGGTTAAGAGTGTTTGTCTTTTGAAATTTTTGGTATACTGCACTTGAGATGAGATCTGTACAAGAGGAAATTACAGTCTACATGGCTGACAGAGAGGTGGCCGTAAAAAGGGTTCATAAACAGCCTTTTGCTGGAGATGAGGAATGCCATAGGCATCTGATGGTGATGGCCTAAGGCCCCCATGCTCATCTCTGAGATCAAATGTAACAAATGAACTCCAAACTTCTGCGACCCTTCTCCTTGAGGTCTCCCTCGAGGCCGCCCAGCTCATCTCTATCGATGCAGCGCATTTGCTGTGAGAACTTCCACTCCCTCAACCCTTTTTGCGGGAACGAGTTCTGCGATTACCTCGCTGCCACATAATTTTATAGTGCTAATTATAATTTTAAGTTTCGGATGTAAATGTTATTCATAAAAATTAGAAAAGATTAAACTATATATTTTCTCAAAAAATAGAAAACTATTTTTGGTTCTTTTGCGAAATTGGTGATTAATAAGTCCTTTTTATATGAAATATATTAATTCAATTTTTAATATACTTAGAAACAAATCCGGTTGGAACCATCATCCACTGGGTATTATAGGTCGGGTTGAGATCAAATTTGTCAGAAACTCGCTTTGAACCAGCGAGGGATAAAAAGGAAGGAGACCGATGTCGTCCCAGCCGTACCCACGCCTCGTCCTATAAAGCCAAAACTAGCATATGACCCACGGTTCGCAGTGGCGAAGGGGTTTAACCGGAATCAAAGATAAAACTCAAAATATTTGATCAATATATAGATTTTTTATAAAATATAATATATAGTAACAAACTTATATTCATATTAGTCTTCATCTCTCGTAACCTCTTCATTTAAATTAAAAATATGATTACCAAAAAAATTATTAAAGTACGGAGAAGATTCTTAACAAAATATGAATAAAAATAATTAAAAAAACAAACCATAATATTTGAAATTAAATTATCTCTAGCGAAATAAAAAAAGAAGAAAATAATAATTAAGATATGTTATCGGTTGTGCTTGGCGATTTTTTAGGTGTTTTTTTAAAAAGTTCGGTATGAATCTATTTTTCAACTGTTAAAATAATAGATTTTTATTGAACATAAGATGAAGAAGATTTAGAGCCAAAATTTTTTCATAAATTATCAAATTTAGATTTACTTTTTAAAAATACGTTGGTGATATTGAAATTGTACATACTATTCTTGAAACTCTATAAATCAAATATAATCGAAAAATATAAGTGCTATTGAATATGTTGAAGAAAATCGTGTATGATTTTTAGCATGCTTTTCGAAAATTATTAATTAAAAATAAATATTAATATAAAAATAATACTATGCATGTATTGATCATATCAGAAATCCTACATCTGGATCTAGACATGTTAATATGTAACAGAAAATTAAATACATATGATTAGTAAATCATATCAACTAATCTACTCATCTTTAGAACACGATACCTGTTGGGGATAAATCCCGCTCCTGCCGAAGCCCGGCCCGACGCTCAGCATAATGTAACCAGTAGCCGCAGAAGAGCTCCGGCAGACGGGCTTCAGCCGAACTCCCAGCGGCCGAGCTTCTTTCAGCAGGCCGAACTGATCAGCTTCCAAGCTTCTTCCGGACTTCCAGCGTCGAGATCGAACTTCCTTGGCGGCCGAACTCCTTCAGACTCCCCACGGTCGAACTCCTTCGGACCGACTCCAAGTGGCTGAGCTTCAATGAAGTCCTCTTAGCGGTCGAACTCCTCAGCAGACGAGCCTTAGCCGAACCAACCAGCAACCGGAGTCCTTCGACCGGGCCTCAGCCGAGCTTCTTCGGGCCTCCCAGTGGTCGAACTCCTCGGCAATCGTCCTTCGGCCGAACTCTACAGATGGCCGACCCTTCAGCCAGCCAAGCTCCCCCAGCCTTCCCTTCTGCCGGGCTCTCCTACGAGATGAATTGTCGCCATCAATCTGCGACAGACAATGAAACCAGACGACATGGCTACCACCTCTGGCAACACCACTCCCTGACGACGCCTTCCTCTCCATACCGAACTTCATGCGGCCTACGACGTGCTAGTATGGCTCCCACGATCCACCGGACGATGCCATCCTCTCCGTACCGAACTCCATGCTGCCCCAACGACTCTCTGCTAGACGGCATGGCCGTCACCCTCAACTAAGCTCCGCTATAAAAAGGATCCTTCCGAATACGCTAAGCTCTCTCTCTGAACTCTCGACTCTCTAAGCTCTCCTCCTCATCTCTAAGCTCTCCTTCTCATCTCTAAGCTCCGGAACTCATTCCGAGCACTCCATTCCTGTTGGCTGAAAACTAACTTGACCGTCGGAGGGTCCTGCCGGAGCCACCCCCACCGATTCCGGACGGGACTTCATTTTGCAGGTCCCCGATGGCGACCTCAGCGGCCTCGACTCCGGCGACCTCCAACGAAGATGGATTTCTGCACCAACAGATTGGTGCTAGAAGGAGGGCCCGAACCTTCGAGGTTTCCTCATTCTTGAAGGAGTGCTCGGCGACAATCTCTCTGGCCCATGGCTGTGTCGACGCGGAAAGAGCTCGGCTCCAGCAGGAGTCTGATTGAAGCCCGACAGTTGAGTTCGGTTTCTCCCTCCCCTCTCCTTGGATCTCTCTCCTCCCTCTCTAGGGTTTGTCCCCAAGAGAAAATGCCCCCCAGAAGGACTTCAACTCGGCGCTCGGCGGCTTCCGCGGCTCGATCCCCTCCGAATCCGTCTGTCCCTGCTCCATCCCCGGTGACTCAGCCCCCGTCTATAGCCGTAGTGGATACGGAGCAGTTCAACCAGCTCATCCAGCACGTTCGTGGTCTCACGAAGGTAGTGCAGGCGGTGCTGCACCAACAAGCCCCAGTACCAGCCCGATCGGCGCGGGACTCTCCGAAGTCGGATGATCCAGTCCAAGAGCGACCGGCCTGGGCGGCCCGACCTCCGATACCCGGATTGGAGAGGCGGAGGAGGGAGAGCCCTTGTTCGGATCATGGATCGACCAAGGGTGAAGCCTCGCACCCATCTCACCAGAAAGCCTTGGAGATTAGAGACCGTGAGGACCTGCTGGACCAAAGGCTCTTGGAAATGAACCGGCGAATTGAAGAACTTCGTCCCCCCTCGCGTGGTGATGACGTTTGTACAGACCCTCCTTTTTCATAGAAAATTATGCAGGAATCGATCCCGCCGAACTTTAAGCTCCCACAGTTCGAGAGCTACGACAGGACCGCCGACCCGGTCGACCACTTGGAAGCCTTCCGAACGACGATGCTGCTCTACGGCGCGTCGGATGTCATATTGTGCCGGGCTTTTCCTTCTACCCTCAAAGGAGCTGCCAGAAACTGGTACTCGACGCTCAAGCCGAGTACCATCTTATCGTTTGACCAGATGAGTCAACAGTTCGCAGCCCACTTCATCAGTAGTAGGCGACCACGTCGAGGTTCGGATTCTTTGATGGCCATCAGACAGAAGGAGGGGGAACCCATCCGGGCCTACGTCACCCGATTTAACGCTGCCGCGTTGGAGGTCCGGAACCTGGACCAATCAGTCGCCATGGCCGCCCTCAAGGGCGGCCTTCAGAAGAACGACTTGTTGTTCTCCCTGGAGAAAAGGTATCCCAGGGACTTCGCTGATCTGCTAGCTCGGGCTGAGAGATACGTCCGTGCGGATGAAGCCTTCAAGCTGAGGGACGAAGAAGCCTTAAGGGAGCGGCTGACAGGCAATAGGGAGCTGAATGAAGTTCGGCCGCGCTCACGGACTCCCTCCGGTAGCAGGCGGGCCCGAACTCCTCGAGCTTGCAGAGAAGCGCGAAGAAGCCCACCTCCCAAAGGATTTCGTGACTATGTCCCCCTCAATGCTCCTCGAGCACAGATCCTCACCGAAGTTAAGAACCAACTGCCCAGACCAGAAAGGTTACGGTCTCCCCCAAACAAGCGTGACCGAAGCAAGTACTGCCTCTACCATCGCGACCACGGCCACGACACTGAGGAATGCATCCAGCTCCAAGATGAAATCGAGAAACTCGTCAGAAAGGGGTGGCTGGGTAAATTCATTCGACGCCAGTCTGAAGATCGGTGAAGGGCGCTGCCGTAACGAGAAACGACAAGGTCGGCCGCCTCACAACGCCGTCAACATCACTCCAGGATCTAGCGTCGAAGCCAACAGAAGCATGCTTCAACGTGAGGAAGCCCGAATGAAATAGGAAAGGTCGTCCGCGTGGAGAAGCGCGGAGGAACGATGCTACTACCACGACCCTGGATCATAGAGAATTCGGAAAAAAATTGCCAGTAACTTCCTTTCAATAAAGTCCTTCCCTTTCAACAGTGTATTATTTTTGGGCGCCAAAAACTATGTAATGGCTGGGAAAGAAGTAGTCAATAGTCGCCGTGTTAGGAATAGGAGGAGAACCTCGTCCTAATGTGAGCGACAAACTCGGTCAGAGATAAGATCTCTCCCGAGGGCAAAGTTCGGCTAGAGATAAGATCTCTCCCGAACAACAAGTTCGGCCAGAGATAAGATCTCTCCCGAAAAGCAAGTTCGACCAGAGATAAGATCTCTCCCGAACCGCAACCTCGGCCAGAGATAAGATCTCTCCCGAGGGCAAAGTTCGGCCAGAGATAAGATCTCTTCCGAAAAGCAAGTTCGGCCAGAGATAAGATCTCTCCCGAACCGCAACCTCGGCCAGAGATAAGATCTCTCTCCGAGGGCAAAGTTCGGCCAGAGATAAGATCTCTCCCGAACAGCAAGTTCGGCCAGAGATAAGATCTCTCCCGAACCGCAACCTCGGCCAGAGATAAGATCTCTCCCGAGGGCAAAGTTCGGCCAGAGATAAGATCTCTCCCGAAAAGCAGTTCGACTAGAGATAAAATCTCTCCCGAACCGCAACCTCGGTTAGAGATAAGATCTCTCCCAAGGGCAAAGTTCGGTCAGAGATAAGATCTCTCTCGAACAGCAAGTTCGGCCAGAGATAAGATCTCTTCCCGAACCGCAACCTCGGCCAGAGATAAGATCTCTCCCGAGGGCAAAGTTCGGCCAGAGATAAGATCTCTCCCGAACAGCAAGTTCGGCCATAGATAAGATCTCTCCCGAACAGCAAGTTCGGCCATAGATAAGATCTCTCCCGAACCGCAACCTCGGTCAGAGATAAGATCTCTCCCGAGCGACCGTTGACAACCTCGGCTAGAGATAAGATCTCTCCCGAGCGACCGTGGATAGTTTTGACTATGGATCAGATCTCCCCCGAGGGACTGATCCAACTTTGGAAGTGGGAGATGAGGTCTCCCCCAGGCGCCCGCATCAACCCCGGCTGGAAATGGGATCTCCCCGGAGAGAAGCTCGGCCGTAGGAGATAAGATCTCCCTGGAGCGCGCACTTCAACTGTAGGAGATAAGATCTCCCCCGAGGGAAGCTCGGCCGTAGGAGATAAGATCTCCCCCGAGCGCGCACTTCGACCTCGACCGTAGGAGATAAGATCTCCACCGAGCGCGCACTAATATCTCCCCCGAGGGAAGCTCGGCTACTGGAGATAAGATCTCTCCCGAGCAACTTCGGCTATGAATCAGATCTCCCCCGAGGAACTGGGCTAACCTCGGCAGTAGGAGATGAGATCTCCCCCGAGCGCCCGCATCGACTCCGACTAGGGATAAGATCCTCGGATAGACGTAAGGCCCACGACGACCTCGGCCAGGGAGCTTCAACATCGACCTCGACTAGAGAAAGCTATCGTGTCGACCTCGGCCAGAGAGCTTCAACATCAGCTTCATCAACTTTGGCTGGAAACGAGTTCCATTTCAACTCCAAACATCGACTGGAGATGAGGTCTCCCCCAAGCCTCAGCCTCAACTTCAGCGTCAACATTGGCTGGAGATGAGACCTCCCCCGAGCTTCAGCTGCAACAAACGCGGAGCCTGGAAGAAGACTTCGGCAGTCGCCTGTTTTGGTACTCCCTTCCTTCAATTTTTGAACTCGGGAGTGGGGGGCTACTGTTGGGGATAAATCCCGCTCCTGCCGAAGCCCGACCCA
This sequence comes from Cocos nucifera, assembly GCA_006176705.1. Classification (NCBI taxonomy): domain Eukaryota; kingdom Viridiplantae; phylum Streptophyta; class Magnoliopsida; order Arecales; family Arecaceae; genus Cocos; species Cocos nucifera. The sequence goes on from QRFJ01000321.1 coordinate 1,029,297, forward strand.
ATGCTCAGCATAATGTAACCAATAGCCGTAGAAGAGCTCCGGCAGACGGGCTTCAGCCGAACTCCCAGCGGCCGAGCTTCTTCCAGCAGGCCGAACTGGTCAGCTTCCAAGGTTCTTCCGGACTCCCAGCGTCGAGACCGAACTTTCTTGGCGGCCGAACTCCTTCAGACTCCCCACGGCCGAACTCCTTCGGACCGACTCCAAGTGGCCGAGCTTCAACGAAGTCCTCTTAGCGGCCGAACTCCTCAGCGGACGAGCCTTAGCCGAACCAACCAACAATCGGAGTCCTCCGACCGGGCCTCAGCCGAGCTTCTTCGGGCCTCCCAGTGGTCGAACTCCTTGGCAATCATCCTTTAGCCAAACTCTACAGATGGCCGACCCTTCAGCCAGTCGAGCTCCCCCAGCCTTCCCTTCTGTCGAGCTCTCCTACGAGATGAATTATCGCCATCAGTCTGCGACAGGCAACAAAACCAGACGACATGGCTACCACCTCTGGCAACGCCACTCCCTGACGATGCCTTCCTCTTCGTATCGAACTCCATGCGGCCCACGATGTGCCAGTATGGCTCCCACGATCCACCGGACGATGCCATCCTCTCCGTACCGAACTCCATGCTGCCCCAACGACTCTCTGCCAGACGGCATGGCCGTCACCATCAACTAAGCTCCGCTATAAAAAGGACCCTTTCGGATATACTAAGCTCTCTCTCTGAACTCTCGACTCTCTAAGCTCTCCTCCTCATCTCTAAGCTCCGGAACTCATTCCGAGCACTCCATTCCTGTTGGATGGAAACTAACTTGACCGTCGGAGGGTCCTGCCGGAGCCACCCCCCATCGGTTCCGGATGGGACTTCGTTTTGCAGGTCCCCGACGGCGACCTCAGCGGCCTCGACTCCGGCGACCTTCGACGAAGACGGATTTCTACACCAACAATACCTATGTGCAGGTAGATGATCTTCGCAATCTAAATCCATCGAAAGAAGTTTTGGTGTCGTGCGGCAGCCGCACACTTGTTTAGCCTCTATGATTGGTTCACACGAAGCTCCTGGTCCCGACTAGCTTCACTAGAGTGCTAGCTCCTCGTCGAGACCTTTGACGGTTGATCTCGATCGATCCAATCGATTATCTTCTTTTGATCTTCTGGATGCTTCAGAAAATTAAAACATATAGTATGGAGGATGACAAGGTGGTGTCTGAAGTTTGGTGGTGATCGGGTACTCACAGTACTCTATCTCTCCATCCGAATCTAGAGACCTAAATCTAGGATTTCATACACCTAGAAAATCTTGATGCCCGAAAATCCTCTCACGCCTTCTCTTTTTAGAATTTTCTCATGAAATAAATTTTCATGGGTAGAGGGACTCTCCCTCTGCCGTACACCTACTCCCATAACCCTTTTTAGGATGAGCAACTAAAAGAAAAAAACTAAAAAGAATGGCATGAGTGCAAGAAAACCTTTCTCTACTTTTTGGCTTTTCCACGCATAGAACTTGCGCCCCTTCTCTATTTTTCTCTCTCCAGAAACCCCCTCACGCACTCTCTCAGATGTTTCACACAATCCCATGCATGCCAAGGAGAAAAATCTTAAATGGGCGACCAAAAATGATGGGAATTGCGCATAAGTTAGGATAAGGAGAGATGGTTGAATTTGTTTCAACCAATCTATTGAAATCAAATTCAAATCATACCTTATCCAATCCTAACGCACAATCCAGGTATTTGACGTGCAGAAGGACTCTTCTTCTATGCGCCCACACCCTTAAACTCTGAGAAAATGTACAGCAAGGTGGATGGTGTGGAGAAAGGATAAACATAAGAGGTTTAAGGGGTTTCAACAACTTGCTTGAATTCAAAATTCAAGCAACAAACTTATCCATTCTCCAATGCCAAGACTAGGTCAAGGGCACACAAAATGTTTCATTCTGCATGGAGAGAACTCACGTGAAAACAAATATTGCGTGAGGGGAAGAGAGATTAAAATGCTAGGTGCAAGGGAGAATGGATATGAATCAAGCAATCATTTGAATTCAAAATTTGAATGAAACCAACCTCATCCAACATTTGGATCAGATCAAAGGCAGATTAGAGAAGGGTGCAAACTTTAGTTTTGGCATGGGAAACTCTCACATGAATTCACAATTCATGTGAAGAATGGCATGGGTCCAAGCAGGGTGGCGTAGGAGAATAAATTCAAAGTTCAAACTTCATTTGACTTAATCTTAATTGGTTTCAACTAAACCAATTAATCTAGATCCAATTAGATTAGATTAAATTCAACCAAATTAGGCTTAACCCAATCTAATAAATTTTTAATCAAATTAAAAATTAATTAGGTTCAGCCTCTGATCAAATCAGGATCGAATCTTCCATAGCGATGAGGTCATTACATGACCTAATCGGGTCAAACCCAATCGAATCAAATTCAATCAGATTTGATCGAATTCTCATCGCTCAATCAAATTGAGTTAATTAGCAATTAAATTGCTAATTAATCCTTCAATAAATATAGAGTTCTAATCAGATGGATGTCTGGATAATAGAGTTCCATCAACATGAAACTTCTGAAGAGTTTCAAACTAGTGGGACTCTTGAATCCAGTATCCTAAATGAATGAAACTTACGATCATAGAGTTTCAGACTAGTGAAACTCTTGATATGAAAGTCTCAAATAAGTAGAACTCAGAGTTTCAATCCAGTAGAACTCTAGATCATAAAGTCTTGGTCCAGTAGGACTCTTGACCATGGAGTCTTAGGTCATCAAGACTCATAATCAGCTATCAGATTAGATAGGAACTTCTATTGTGTGTGACTCCATATATTCGAATCTTAAGTCGATAGTACAGAAAGTAATTTTTTATATCAATCGATGTGACCATCTAGCAATGGTACCCAATGTTCGAATAGATCAAAAAATCGCAATGCAATAATGATGAATCAATGGCATATGATTACCATATAATTCATCTCCTTGACCTCAATGTTCAAAAGATGATCTAAGATTTAACTATCAATCCTAAAAAGTCATCTATAGTGTATTTCAAAATAAAGTATCCATCGAATGGACCACCCCGACTAAGGATTTGCTAAATTGAAATACAGTGATGCACTTGCTTCAATACTTAGAGGGGTCAATCCTATTTTAACTTATACACTGACTTCATAAGTATTTGACTGCACCTAGTAGCCTTCCATCACTGAATTAGAAATTTAGATAGTTCGATACCTAAGTACAGTGAGTTGCTTGTAAGTCACCATGGTGATCTCAGATTTAAGAAATACTTATATCCATATCCTTCATGAGTAACTCTTGATAGTAGAGAGCTACACAGTTAGATCATATTCAGTGAAATATATTCCTACACTTCACTTATATGCCATACCAGTACTACATACTTCTTGGTTAAGAGGACAACCAACATATATGGCACACAATGACCTACACTCGATATGTTGTCATCCCAGATAATAGTGTATTATTTGGTCGCGAACTGATTTAAGGACTAAACGATAAATTCTTCTTTGTCGAATCTAAATAGTCCTAAGAATTTCATCATAGAAGAGTTTATTATAGGAAGATGCAAAAAACATGATGAAAAGCTAGAATAATAATTTTATTTATTTATAATTTAAGTATAAATTATAAATCAGTTCAACCATCTATAACCTAAATGATTGGCTTTAGGATATAATTTTCAATAGATGTTTCTTAACTGCTAGACTAAATCTATCATATTTTGTATCCATTATAAGATTAAGTGTTGAGGCACTAATTAGTTGTTAAGCTAATTTTTCAAAAATTATAAAGATTGTTATACTAGTTTCATCTTCAACAGTAATATTGGTATGGTCAACCATTGTTGGACACGTGGCATCATCGAAGGGGCCATTATCTCAGATGATAGATGTACAAAAAAATTTAGTACCAGATCAGTAAAAAATTGATATGAAGGCCAGACTATTAGTCAAAGCCAAATTGACGAAGTGATTAGGCCCAGATCGATAAATAACCGACCATAGTGAATTCCAGATCGATCAGTGTTGTCACCCTGAAGAGCAGTGGCAATCATCTTTATGGAGATCGGGTTCTCACCGACCTCGTCGACAATAATCCACAATGGAACTAGAATGACCAACTTGATATCTAAGATTGGTATAATATCGACGTTATTAACTGCTACAAGCTCAATTTATATTGAGATCGATAAATTACCGATCTCATCATATAAGTCAGATCAGTAATTTACTGACCTCAATATGTTTCGATAGTTAATCAAGCACTGACTGCACTCCAATCAAATTATGACCCTCCTTTAATTGTATTTCGGCTAATCGCCATCAAGGCAAATGACCAACAGCTATAATTCAGCTGGTCATAACAAACTAACGACCTAACAAACTTTTTTTTAAGGCCTAAGCAAATTCTCTTATAAATAAGAAGGTAGGGTATCCCTCCAAGGTAAGCAAAAAAATTCATAGAGTCAAAACTCTGCTGAAATCGGCTCTCAACTTTTCCACTAAAGGAAGATCAAGTCGTCCTCCACTCAAATCCTTTCATTCTACCTTTCAACTTTTCATTTTCACTATCTGTTGATAAGGCTTCAACTGACTTAGGCATTGAAGGATCCTAAACTGGAGAATACCCCATCAGTTCTTGGACTTTTCTTGCAAGCTGGCCCATGATCCATGTCAAGTCGGCTCAACCAACTCTTCAGCATGAATCTCTTCAAAAATCTGAAGTTCTGCTATAATAGATTGGTGCTAGAGGAAGAGCCTTTGCCCAAAATTTTGGTAGAAAATGGTCGAGAAAGCACAGAACTCGGCTCAATCTTCTTCGAGCGCCCCTCCGAAGATGGTCTAGTCCCATCCTTCGACTATGATTGATCCATAATAGTTCAATCTCCTGGTACAGTAAGTCCAAGCCCTTACCAATGTCATATAGCAGCTCTAGCAGACCACGAAGCAATAGTAAGAAACCATCCCTCGAGAGGCTATGTCATAGGTCAGCCATCCTCCAACCCTCCAAGAATTCCATCGAAAGCATCTTCTTGATTAAGAAGATCGCTCCTATGAGGTAGAATCAACCTTCTATAGCAGGAGGCCACTGTGGGAGGTGGATTTTGAGCAGAAGCTTCAAGATCTTGAAAAGAGACTGAAAGCGATGCAACTCGAAAGGCCTTCACAAAGTAAAAAGGATTTCCACCTCACCTTCCTTTTTTTTGATGAAATTTTGGGTGAATTAATTTTGTCCCAATTCAAGATGCCCGCTCTAGAGCCATTCGAAGGCTCCACTGACCTCCAATATCATTTTGAGGGGTATAGGGACGTGATGAGGCTCCAGGGCACGTCTGATGCCCTTCTTTGCATGGCTTTCCTATCACCCTCAAGAAATCCGCAAGGGTGTGATTTTTTGGACTCTAACCCAAGTCCATTTCCTCTTTTGATCAACTGGATAGGCTTTTCGTGGCCTATTTTGAGAGCAATCATCTCCACATGAAGCATTCAGATAGCCATTCTTGAAGTACATGGTCGTTTCAAGGCAGCCATTCTTGAAGTTAAAAATTTCAATGAGTCCATCGCAATGTCAACCTTAAAGCAAGGACTCAAGAGCTATCGCTTGACATTCTCTCTCAACAAGAATTTTTTAGAGAACTATGAGTGGATGTTGGCCCGAATTTGGAAATATGCCTATGCTAAAGAAGAGGAAAAGCTGAATAAGAAGGAGAAGAAAGAAAAAGAAGGAAAAAAATGATTTCGTAAGGAGGAACATGGAAAGAAGGGGAGTAGCAGTGAACCACCTCAAAAAAATTCGAGGTCCCAAAGTCCTCTCCGAAAATTTGATAGCTACGCTTCTCTATCTACCCCACGATCATAAATTCTGATGGAGATAGAGAACCAAGAATATTTCTACCGTCCTATTCTCATGAAGGCTCCTGCTGACAAAAGGAATAAGGGCAAGTACTGTCGCTTCCACCGAGATCATGGACACATGACACTGATAAATGCTGTCAACCCAGAGATGAGATTGAGGCTCTGATCCATCAAGGATACCTTGGCAAGTACATTCGAGATCGGACGAACCAGGCCCTGGACTCACGATAGAGGCCTGATGATGCAACTGAGAATAACCGACTGACTGTGGGAGTCATCAACATGATCTTCACGATCTCAATCAAGAGGCATTCATTAAAATCCTTGAAAAACCCAAGATAGAATAATGAACTACTTGAGCAAAGGAATACTGTCCGATGATCCTGCTAATGCAAGAAAAATTAAGAGGCAAGCTCTTTGGTATGTTATCCTAGATGAAAGACTTTATAAAAAATCATTTTCTTTTCCTTTACTCTGATGTCTAAGGCTCTCAGTCCCTGGTATGTTATCCTAGATGAAAGACTTTATAAAAGATCATTTTCTTTTCCTTTACTCTGATGTCTAAGGCTCTCAGAGGCTGATTACGTCCTTCGAGAAGTTCATGAGGGAATTTGTGATAACCATCTAGGGGGCAGATCCTTAGCATACAAAGTTATTTGATAGGTATATTACTGGCTGACCATACAAAAAGATGCGGTTGATCTTGTTAATAAGTGCGATCAATGTTAAAGATACGCTAACATTCAATACCAATCAGTTGTTGAACTCATTTCTATAACTGCCCCTTGGCCTTTCGCTGTTTGGAAGATAGATATCCTACGACCATTCCCTATGGCAACGGAATAAAGAAAATTTCTGGTGGTCACTGTAGATTACTTCAGTAAATGGATGGAGGCTGAACCACTATCACAAATCATGAAAAGAAAGATGTAAAATTTCATCTGAAAATCAATCATCTACCATTTCGACCTACCCCAGATAATCATCATTGATAATGGGAAGCAATTTGATAATGAAAAATTCAAGAAATTCTATTTCGAGATGCATATTAACCACAGACTAACTTTAGTGGGACATCCATAATTTAACGAAGAAGCCAAAGTCATAAATCGGACAAATCTTCAAGGTCTGAAAATCAGGCTTACTGAAGCCAAAGATCTCTGAGCTAATGAGCTATACCATATCTTTTGGACTTATAGAACCACTCCCAGATGATCAACTGGAGAAACGTTCTTCAAACTCATGTTTGGATCAAAGATGGTAATACCTATAAAAATTGGCCTTCCAACATCAAGGGTAGAGAACTTTTATGAAGAAAATAATCCAGATCGATTGAGGATCAATCTAGATTTGCTAGAAGAAATCAGAAAAAGAGCTTAAATTTGAATGGCAACTTATAAGCAAAAGATGGCCAAATATTACAATACCAAAGTGAAACCAAAAATTTTTCAAAAAGGTGATCTGATCCTTCATCAAGCAGAAGTTTCAAAGCCCATGGAACAGAGAAAGCTCGCCTTGAACTAAGAAGGTCCATATCAAGTTACTGAGGTAATTCGGTCAGGAGCCTATAAAATTGAGAACCAAGATAGTTCAAGCATCTCTAGAACATGGAATGCAAAGAATCTCAGAATGTACTATCAGTGAATTTTGAATAAAGTCCTTTAAAAATTCTATCTCATTGAAGATGACTCCAACATACTGAAATTCTTTCAATTACTTTGATGACAGTCCGATCTTCAAATTGGCGGAGCTCTGATGGGAACAGAAGATAAGATCTCTATTATTTCTAAAGTTCGATCTCCGAATCGATAGAGTTTTGATGGGCATAGGAGATAAGATCTTCATTATTTCTAAAATCCGATCTTCAAATCGACAGAGTTTCGATGGACACAGAAGATAAGATCTTCATTATTCTCAAAGTTTGATCTTCAGATTGGTAGAGCTTCAATGGGTATAGGAGATGAGATCTCCACTATTCTAAAGGCCCGATCTCTAGATCGGTAGAGCTCCGATAGGCACAGAAGATGGGATCTCCACTATTTTTGAATATCGATATACGGATCGATGCTATCTTGAATTTTTATTTACTGATCTTCGGATCAAAGTTATCTTGGACTTCTGTTAATTATCGATCTTAGGGTCGATGTTACATTGAATCTCTATCGATTACCAACCTATGGTTCGAAGTTATTGAATTATGTGGGATTTCTATTAACTATCGATCTCTAGACTGATCTTATCATAGATTTCTATTGATTCCTGATCTTAGGATCGAGGTTATGTTGGATTTCTACCAAATATCGATCTCTGGATCAATGTTATTTTCAATCAAGACAATCATGTTGGGATTTTACCGAAATGGAATTGCTTATTATTACCAATAAAATTTTTGAGTAAAAGTATTATAGTTAACTACCACAGATCGGAAAAGCTAATGTCAAGCACATAGTTATTAAAAAAGAAAATTTCATCTCATTAAACAAAATCTTTATAAAAATCTAAATTAGGCCGATACAAAGAGAAAAGCAGAAAAATAGAAAAAAAGAAGATACAAAATTAGGCATTTGCCTGAGGAGCTTCGATAGGAGCAGCGACTATTGGATCATCCTCCAGTGAGATAACTTCAGCGGGCGCTGGAGTAGAAGTCGGAGTTCCTGTTGGAACGAAAACTGGGGCTTTAATGGCAGTTGAAGGCTCGACCTTAGGGATGATCAGAACGATAGGTGCCTCCAGGGTAGGTTGGGATACTTCTGCAGCAGAACCCACCTCTGGTGTCGATCGGGCTTCCATCTCCAAAGCTAGAGCAAGACCAGCCTCTTCGGTGATACTGCTTAGGTCTAGGCTGGAAAAAAAATTTTCAACCAGATTTTTGCAGCTGGCGAAGTCGTAGAGTTATCAACGGGTCGGGTTTAGGTTGGAACCTAAATATCCAGACTCGGATCTAATTTTAATTACTGGTATCAGACCCAGATCCAAATATCTGATGGGTCTAGCCTCGAAGTACCAGATCCGGACCCTAACAAATTCCAAATATTCGAATCTAATTTTGGGACTCGATGCTTACCTGAAAAAAATGCAGGTGGATCTCGATGGACCCACAAAGGGAGGGGGCACGGGCGAGATGCCCCCTTCGGTTGAGAGATTGAGAGAGGGAGAGAGGGGAGGGGGCGCGGACGAGATTGGGGTTCGACCGTGATCTGCCGGCAAGAGAATCTCACGGCAGAGAGGGAGAGGCAGGAAGGGACTAAGAGAGGGAGAATGGAGGGGGGGGGGGGGCGAGATCGAGGTCCATCGGGTGAGATTGAGGTCCGCCAAGAGATCCGAGGGGTGCAGGCAAGATTGCAGTTTGTCGAAAGATTCGAGGGGGCGCGGGTGAGATCTGGGTCTGACCGCAGTCCGTTGGCGAGGGGATCTCATGGTCGAGAGGGAGAGGTGGGAAGGAGGAGAGGAAGAGGCACCATCGACGTTGGTCGAGAGACAAAGAGGGAGATAGAGAGGGAGAGAAGAATCTAGATTAAGGGTTTTGAATGGTTTTAGGCCATTGAATCTTTGATCTAACGACTCCAAATATTTTTTAATATTTATATATAATACTATTATATTATATTATATATATAATTTGGGTTATGGGTCTATCGGATCTGGATACTAAATATCTAGACTCTATCTATTTATATCATGGTTTATCGGGTCCGGATCCGAGTTCGAGTAAATGGGTCCAATACTAGTACCAAATCCGGACTCATCGAATAAATATCCACGAATCTCGGGTCTGGATCCGATCCATTGATAGCTCTACGAAGCCACTATCGAAGGCTTCCCTTGAAGCCTCTGTAATCTCCTCGATGAAATCTTCAGAGGACTTATACTCCTCCACTGCACGACCCGCAGCTAATTTTCAGTGCTCCAGATCTCTTTAGTAGGTTAGGAGTGCCTTATCCTGAGTAGCCAGCATCTCATCTCGGGAGGTTACCATTTTCTCCAGCTTTTTTATTTTTGTCTCCAAGTCGAAAAATCAGGAGACCTCTCGCTATAGCTCTAGCAGCTTTTTTCTTCCTTACCGACCTTCCCCTGAAGGTTCAGTAAGGCTTTATTCTTCTCTGCTACTTCGTTGAGCTTCTCTAGGAGTTGCTTCTTCAGCCTCATGGTGATCTTCTCTTTTTTCATAGCCTTTTCTTCCACCGCCTTCAGGCAGTCCTTCGTGGATTGCAGGATCTCTTCTAGAGACTTCTTATTTTCGTCAAGCTAACTTACATGCTCGACGAACAGTTAAAAAAAGAAGGTGAACTGGCAAAAGAAAAAAGCAAAGATATAAGTTTGGTATAAGACCGATATAAGAACAGCTAGATCAATAAAAAATTGATCTAAAAAAAAAAAGAAAGAGAAGAAGAAGAGGAAAGAACTTTTTTACATCCAGAAGATAGTTGAAATCTTGATTCAGCAGTTCTTCAAGCTCCATGTCCCTTCTCTAGACATGCAAATCATGCTGTGGAATCACAGCATAAAGCAAGTCTTTTTCGAGGATCAGGGTGTTCTGCATGGAAGCCTGGGATAGGTCGATCCGATTGATAGAGCTCGATGGAGGATCAATCGGAGGGATCTTCGACCCACTGGAGGGCCGAGTTTGGTGAGCAAAGGTCGGTGTCGGTGCAGTTAGCGGACTAGATCTCGATGGTGCAGTAGTAGAAGTCGATCTTTGATGGATGGTTGACTGTTTGGGAGGTGGTTGGGCTACCTCGGTAGATTCCTGATGTCCTCTAGGCCTTAGAGAGGATGTCAGTGAAGGGCGGGCGCTAATAGGGTCTGCGCTGATCACAATCACCCCCACGGTGGGATGGGATGAAGGTTGGGGAGATGCTGAGCTCGAATCGATGATCTCCTTCCCCTTCCCTTCTTCGTTGATGGAGGATCAGAGGATTCTGGCTTCCTCTTCCTTTGTTCCGCCAGCCTTCGGGGGTCGAACCTCATGAGTGCTGCAAATAATTGAAGAAAAATATGGTCAGATGAGAATCAAATATAGAAAAACTCAAGAAAAATTAGAAGATAGACTCATCCTAAGGGGAGATGAGACTGATGTCGGAGTTGAACAGTGATTGATCCATCATCAGTTGACTGAGCTTGGGCACCTTCATACCAGTAGCTCTTCGAAAGCCTCCTTATCCCCAAGCAGAATAGATTTATTAGAGTTCTAGTTTAGCCAAGGTCTATCCCAGCGAGTACCAAAACCCTAAAGGGTATCAGAGAAAATAAAGAAAAAACTTTTCCAATCGTGGATCAAAGAAGAAAGGACAAGATTGAATTTATAATTTAGCCGAGGTGAAAAGTACCATCAGCCTTTTTCGGTAGGATGTTTTTTCAAAACAAAAAGGGCTTTAAAAAAAGAAGTCCTAAGGCTAATGGCGGCAAAGCTATAACAAATGATGAAACTAGAATAATCCTAATTGCATTGGGAGTGACTTGGGTCGGTTGCAGGCCGTAATAATCTAGTACATTACAGATGAAAGGATGAAAAACAAAAAGCGCAACCCAAACTGAAGTGATTCATCATAAAAGGCTACATAACCTTCAGGAGATTGTATAACCCGATCACTTGGACTAGGAGCTACGAGTTGAAAGTTATCAGGGATGAAATATTTATTCCTGAGCTTCTCCAGATCAGCATCTATCAGAATGGAGTGCTCAGTGCTAGGGCCAAAATAGTCCAAGAATTTTCTCATCGAAGATTTTGAACCATTATCACCAGAGATACTGGCCTCAGTGGCCTTCTAAGATGGATTACCTGCTTCCAGAACGAGCAGGGGTTGGGTTGACCAGATGTCATGGCCACCTGAGATTAATTTCCTCCTTTCACTGCCATCAGGAGAAGTACTCTCCTGAGAAGACATGGAAGAAAGAAGAAAGAAGCAAAGAAAATGAAAAGAGAAACTTAAACGGAGGGAATAGAGGGGAACAGAGGTGGAAAACCCTAAGAAATAGAAATCCTAAAATCTAAAGGGAGGAAGAAGAAATCCTACCGAAAGGGAAAGGAAACCTTCACTACTACTTCCGATGACTCTCTCCAAATGCCGGTGACCATCGGAGTCACCTTCCTCTCCGATCGACTGGGTGCACGGAAGCTTCCTTGGTAGAAGACTATTGCTTCAGGAAAAATGCAGTAAAAGTGAAAGAGGAACAGACAAAGTATCCTACATATAGGGAGAGACAATGGCTTAGATTAATCTGCCCATCATTAGATTTAAACCATTTGTCAATAATCCCGAGAGATTGTAGAAAAGCTGTTTCAACACAACCACTCAGATTTGGCCATGTAGGCTTATTCCGTATAGTGATTCAGTCGGCCTACAGATGAGCGCCACGTGCCCCACGTCGCCTAAATTATAGTAGCGCAGCCAATGATGGTCTCACTCTCTTCCATGCTTCTTAAATACCAGAGTACAGCATTTGCGAGCAACGAGATGGTCTGTCTTTTCAAATAATTTGAAAATCAAATTTGATGGCCGCTTAGCATGATTTTTGATGCAGTGGGTGTCCTTTGAGATGACTTTCCACACTTATCATCGAAAGAATTTCACTTCGAGTCTGGAAAATAGGGGATAACTATTGGTACGGTCAACCACTGCTGGACATATGGCATCATCGAAGGAGCCATCATCTCAGATGATAGATATACAAAAAATTTGATACCAGATCGATAAAAAATCAATCTAGAAGCCAGACTATCAGCCAAAGCCAAATCGACTAAGTAATTAGGCCTAGATCGATAAATAAACAACCATAGTAAATTTCAGATCGATCAGTGTTGTCACCCTGAAGAACAGTGGCAATCACACTTTATGGAGATTGGATTCTCACCTACCTCATCGACAATAATCCACAACAGGACCAGAATGACCAGCTTTATATCCGAGATCGGTGCAATATCGACTTTATTAACTGTTACAAGTTTGATTCATATTAAAATCGACAAATTATCGATCTTATCATATAAGCCAGATCGGTAATTTATCGACCTCAACGTATTCCGACAATTAATCAAGCATCGACTACACTCTAATCAAATTGTGATCCTCCTCTAGCTGTATTCTGGCTAATCGCCATTAAGACAAACGGTCAATAGTTACAATCCAACTGACCATAACAAATTAATGGCCTAACAAATTTTTTTTAAGGTCTAAGCAAATCCTCTTATAAATAGAGGGGCAGAGTATCTGTCCAAGGTAAGCAAAAAAATTCACAGAGTTAAAACTCTACTGAAATCGGCTCTCGACTTCTCCACTGAAGGAAGATCGAGTCGTCCTCCACTCAAACCCTCTCATTTTGCCTTTCAACTTTCCATTTTAGGCATTGGAGAGTCCTAAATTGGAGGATACCTCATCGATTCTTAAATTTTTCTTGCAGACTGGCCCGTGATCCATGTTAAGCTGGCTTAACCAGCTCTCCAGCATGAATTTCTTCGAAAATCTAAAGTTCTGCTATAATAAATACTATTTAATATATACCTTGAGATAAGAGATATATTAAAATTTTTTTAATAAAAAAATTAAATATTAGTAAATAAAATATATAGCATTAAAAAAATATATTACAACTCTATCATCATAAAGAAGGCTGATCATTTTTTATTGTATTGATTGCATCAAAAAGTATCACCATAAATCTTTATTGTAACTTTTCAACTATAACATCTTTTATGTCGCCATCATATGAAGTGTCAATTGATTTTAAACTTACTTTGCAGAAGAATTTTATCTCCTAAAAAATAATTAAATAATTTAAACTTTTTTCTATATAGATATAATGAAATATCATCCCGCATTTGAAATATTACTAACCTAATCCTAAACTAATTCTAGTTGAACCAATAATATATCCAAACCCAATTTGAAAAATAAATGAATTATATATTTTAATTCAACCCTGGCCACTGATTTTTCAAGCCCATTCTCTAGTATAAAATTAAACCTAACTGGCCCAATATATTTTGAGTAGACTTGGCCCATAAATAGATTATTTATTAATAAATATTAAATATTAAAATCAATCGATAACTATAATCTATGATTTTAAATTTATTCAGTCTTTTTAAGATGCCTTCAAGCTCAAATATATACAAACAATCCAAAATAAACACAAACATCATAGAATAAACATAAATAATATATAATAAATAGAAATTTTATGTTTATCATAGGATAATTTATGTTTATTTCAGTATTTATTTTTTATAGCCATATTTATTTTAGTATTTATTTTTTTATAGCCATATTTATTTCAATTTTTATTATATTTTATTATTTTTTATAAGTAGTGGGGGAGAGGTCGGGGCGTCCGTGCGTTAAACCCTCCATGAAGGCACCTACAGGGGGCCTACAGCCCTTGTAGGCGCCTAAAGCGCCCATCCATTTTTTTGTTTTTTATTTAGTTAAAAATTTTTATTTATTTTTTAGGATGTTTTGAAGATGCGTGTTGATCCAACGGTCGGTGATCCAATCGGATATAGATTAGGATCCGATCGATCGAAGCCTAATCTACCTTATATATATATTATTAATTCATATAATCAAAAGTACCAACTTTATTTATATTGATCATTGGATATTTTTTGGATCATATATAATAAATTTAAAAATTTCTATAGGTCTCAATATAGGATCATAAATTTTACCTGTACCGATCTTTGGATTTTTTGGATCATATATAATGAATTTAAATATTTATGTATGTTTCAATATAGGATACTAAAATTAATCTTAAAAATTCAAAAGAAATATTTTTTTTTTTGATGAAGTAGTGTCATCCAATTGATATAATTAACTTTATTTTTTTAATTATTCAATAATTTTCATATGAATGTAATAAATCCAAATATTTTATATAAATTACTAAAATTCATCTAAAAAATCTAATCCAAAAAAATTATATTAAAATTCAACATGTGGATTAGAAAGTACAATGGGCCAATCTCACATTTAATGCTATAATAGACTTAGGGATGGCATTCAAATGGATTTTTTCATTGGACTCAATTCGAATTTAAATAAGATTCATTTAGCCATACATTATAGAGTTTATGCTGGATTTAGAATTTAAAATTAATATCCATTTAGATTTGGGATGGATATTTGAGATTTGTCCCTCATTCATTCGAATTTGGGATGGATTTGAGATTTATCTCTTGGGTGCATGCCAATAGAATCTGATTATCTATGTATTATAATTTTTTAAAAATATATAAATATTTGGGGGATGAAAAGATTTGAGCTTCAAATTTTTGGTTGGCTAACTACTATTTTATTTAATTTTAAGTTAATTAATAATATATTTATCCTTTTAGACTCTCATATAAATATATCCAACTCGAAAAGTCTTCCATCCGATTGAACCTTACGAGGACGGAATAAAATAGAGGGCAAATAGGGGTAAACATAGGAAATATCAATCAAAAATTAAAAAAAAAATGGAAACAAAAATATATCCTTTTTTTGGTGTAGATTGATATTTTTTTTTCTTTTTTTTTTATTTTATTCTTTTTGTTTGATATTTTGTGGGGAAGAAGGATGGTTGAGGGGGTATTTGGCATGGGATGATCAAGAATGATATGAATAAAAATGATGAGATTACCATATCTAATTGCATCATAGTGATCCTATATAATAGTATTTTTAAATCACCGTCGGTCCTCAAATCATCCTTCAATTCAATGATGAAATATCCATCATCGAGGTCGGAAATTCAAGATCACCTCTAGATAGTGATCTTAACTAAAATATATGGATAAAAATATTCCTCAATCTAGTTATCATAAAAATATATTATTAATCATATTTATTATAATATTATAATTTAATAATAATTTTAAATTAAAATAAAAATATTTTATTATACTTTATATTTATATAATAAAAATATTTAATATATTTTTTTATTTATCTTATTTTTCTAATCAAAATAAATATTCATATTAATAAATAATATGTTATAAGTATAAATAAAAATATTAATTCTATAATAATAGTTAATGTATTTTTATAGAATTAATAATTTATAAGACTAGCAAATATATTTTATAGAATTTATTAATTATTAATATATTAATAAATATAATATTATTTTATTTATAGTATATTAAATATTATTAATAAATATATTTTTATGGTATATATTATTGATTGATTTGATGTACCTTGAATTCTTATAGAATATCAAATAAATTATTTATAAATATCTAAAAATTTTTAATTATTTAATTATGGTCCATCAAATAGATCAGATCATCTGATCATCAGTGATCGTACATGACCGGTAGATCGGAGGGGTTTATTAGGCTGTCGTCTCATGGATTTTTGTCCGAGTTGTGGCGGTGTGAGTTGGTCCCTTGAGGTTTTGAGAGCTTAATCTTGTAGAGCATGATATTTTGAAGGATTTGGGGATTTTGTAGGCTTTCGACGTTTCTTCGCTGTCTCTGACGCCGGTAACAAGCCTCAATTCGCCGTCGAAGTATCCATATTTATCTCACAGTTAACCCGCGTTTGAGCCATACACATGGGGAATCTTCTCCAGGAGAATATGTTTGCAGGCCACGCCATTGCGGCCGCCAGCTCCGTCGCCGTGGCCTCTTCCCTCACTCATCCCCTCGACACCCTCAAGACCCTCCTCCAGGTATTATCTACACCCATTCACATGTTTCTGTGATATCTCTCTCTCCATGTGGAAGAGAAAAAAACCGCGCTCACGCTTCCTACTAATATTCTGGGTTTAAGAAATATAAATTTCGCTCTTTTCTTTAGAAAAGGAAAGATAATGATTTTTTTCCCTGTTAATTTCTACAAGCATGGGGATTCGGCTTCGTTTTTCAAATATATTGTATTATTATTCTTTCAGTTTTGTGCAATCTTTTATGCATAAGATTTCGCCATGCCTTTCCTGCATATCGGACGCGAGTTCGTGATTTCCTGCTATTATGACTTTCGAACATGTGCAGGTTGGTGCGGGGTCCACGCAACAATTGGGTATAGCTCAGGTGGTAGAAAGGGTTCGATTGGTGTCAGGAGTTTCAGGTATTCCTTGTTAGGTGTTCCTTGCCTTCTCTTCTCCTATCTTTGTCCTTTTATTGTGTTTCAGTTGTTGCATCCATCATATGTTTTTTCCTTTTAGTTGGAAGATTACAGCAACTAAAATTCCATGCTGCTCCATTTGATCTTCTGTTCACAGGATCATGTGATTTTCGTTTTTAGTTTGAACAGGAAGGGCAGAATATAATCTTACATATCTGATGAAAAAGATCAAATTGTGATAATATGACATAATGATTGTAATGTGAACAGACTTGCTACATATTAAAGGATTCAATTTTGCTTCAAATGGCTATTTTGCACCAATCATAGAAATTCAATTTAGCTTCAAATGTCTACTATTGCGCTACTCATAACCATAAATGTAGAGTTTTCTCTTGAAATGGTGAAGATTAAATTAGTTCTCAGGTTGTAGTATTGGCATGTAAAGTAAGTATGAAAATCAATAAATAATTGTGAGGTCTATACTTTTGCTTGTTGGTGTCTAGATATCTCATTATTGATTATTCAGAAACCTATCTCAATCTTGCAAATGTAAACCTTTGTGAGAATGTTTAAATTTGTTTTTGATACTAAAAGGTGGTCTTACATAGATCTAGACATTAAAATTGCTGTCCTATATGGTGGTTTACATGTTCACATGGAATGGCCACCTAGATTTGCTAGCTATTGGGTAGCGAGAAAATACTAAACACCAAAATTTGGTAGTTATGAGGTACCGCAAATAATACTATCTAAATTTGGTAGCTATGAGGTACCACAAATAATACTATCTTCAATTGTAATTATAAGTGGTGCAGAAATCTCTCTTCACCATTATGTCATGCATGAGTGATAAGATAGTGCTAAAAGAGCTCATGAAAAGATTATAATTTTTTAAAAACCTATAGATAATCTCATATCTTATTATAATCATGATTTTTTGACATTGGCAGTGCTGCTAATGATATTAGAGTTCAGCTTGATTCTACTGAAATTATATAAATTATGATCCTAAATAACTTAAGGCATGATCAAATGATGGGAGATAAATTGCCTTCATTTTTCTTCTTTTTTCTTTATTTTTCTCTGTATTGGATTTTCCTTTCATTTTTTGTCTGAAACTGTGAATCTTGGAGTGAAACTGGCATAATGGAAACTCCAATCGACAGAATGAAACCATAACTAAGTTTTAAAAACTTGCTTTTAGGAAATCTTTCCATTATGCCAAACATGATGAACTAACTGATTCTGTTGGTTTGGTTTTCATGAAAAAGACTGTAATATCCAAACTAACTATATTCTTGTGACCTAAACTAACCTTAGGAATTGATTGATCTGTATTACTTGCAGGCATCCCTTTGTTCATATGAACCAAATACTTGTGTTGTCAATTTACTATTTATATGTTTGTTGGTCATTGTTTCTGCAAGACCATGCTTAGATTCTTAAAATGTTTGACTTTGTCCTAGGATCAAACCATCTTTGAGTGGTTCTGCTTCTGAATTTAATTTCAGTTTCATGTACTTGAATTTTCTGAGTTTACTGCATATTGTCCGGATTACTACAATTGTAGTTGAACACCTATAGATATTGTGCTCTGACTTGTTCAATTGTACTTGGTGGTCTGTTGTCTCTGTTGACCGGATCAGCCTGGAAAGCAATGTGCATATGCCCAAAGATATTGCAGTATAGTTTTTCAGTTTGTCTAAAGTCCTGTTATAGATACTTATTGTTTAAGTACTTATCTTACTACATTCTTGTCATATCTTTGTGAATTCACTATTGTAATTGTCTGTTATTATCTTCTGTAGGTTTATATAGTGGGTTTGGATGGTCGACACTGGGTATGATTTCAGGTATAGGAGCACGCTTTGGAATCTATGAAATAATAACAGCTTTTTATAAAGGTATTATCTGATTTAGATTTTTGAGGTCTTTTTTGTTTTAAAATGAAACTTTTGTTTCACTTTTCTCTTTTGAGGCATATGTATCAAAGTTGTTAGTTCACATGTTTCTGTGGCTTACACAGCATCCAACAGAGATGGATTTTTTGTTGTATTGCAGAGTGGACTGATGGATAAATATGATTTAGACATTTCTAGTTATTTGTTAATGATGCCAATCTAGTTGCTATGCCGTCTTGGATTAATTTAAACAAGTTTAAGCAAGGCAGAGGCCTAAAAAACAAGGCATCCAGACCTCCAGTTGGGTGTAGTGCAAACGTCACATAAGAATAAAGAATAAACATTTTAAAGATGTGAATAAAATAGAAATTACTAACATTACTACACCTACCTCAGGTATTTATCTGTATGTAATATAGGGAGGATTATGTAAAAGAACCTTAAATCAAAAAAGGTTTTCTGTGACAGTATGCAGTCAAAATTTGTGATTGTCTTGTAGTAGTTCCAGAGTCAAGTCCAGGTCAGACTGTGCTAGAATCAAGTAATTCTATTCATGCTTTCTAGCCATTGCTCATATACAGTGTGAAAGTCTATTAAAAGAATGAAACCCACTCACTTATCCTACCTTCTCATCATCTATTAAAAGACAAACCAATAGCTACAGTCTGTCTTCCTTCAATCATGTCCACTGGTCCAACCTTTACATTAACAAAAATGGTGCATAAAACTAGCTTGTGACTCCTTGAAAGGAGTAAAAGAAGAAAAATGTACAACAAAAAATGCACAGTGGAGAGGGGAAGGGAGGGAAAGAGACTCAGTTCTGAGATAACAAAATGCCACCTGGTGCATTGTTAAATGATTGGAGAATCAAAACTTAGAATATTAGAGCTCATGAGATGCTTTTGAAAAGTTGGGGATTTGCTTTTTCTATTCCATGTTTCACCATGCTTTTGCAGTTTGGGATGAATAGCTCAGTCCCATGGCTTGTGGGAATCAAAACTGGGGATAAGATCTACAACTCTACATAGAGATCGAAGATGACTTTTGCCTCTTCTTCATCTTTACTTGCTTTTCAGGGACATGTGCAAACCTTAACCTGTCCCTTTTTCTTATTGAAGTTTTTGCTTGTCAAATATTTAGATGTGTATTAAGAAAAAGAAAAACTGAACAATTTGCTCACTCAGCTTGAGGGTATTGTGGGAGAAAATAACTCAAAAGTCTGCAGTGTCTTTTAACTATTACAAGTGACTAGATTATGATT
The DNA here is from genome assembly GCA_006176705.1 of Cocos nucifera. Taxonomy (NCBI): domain Eukaryota; kingdom Viridiplantae; phylum Streptophyta; class Magnoliopsida; order Arecales; family Arecaceae; genus Cocos; species Cocos nucifera. The sequence goes on from QRFJ01000321.1 coordinate 1,049,384, forward strand.
GTGTGAATCTTATATCATTGTGTACTATCACACTGTTTCAAATATTTAACAGCATGTACATGGATACTTGTGGTAATTCTTGTGGCCAAAGGGATGAATCTTTTAAGTTGAAGCCAACTTATCATATCACACAAATAAGAAAGAGTAGAAGAAAATCAAAACTTATTTAGACTGATGCAAAGTGATTATGAATATTTAACTATAGTCAAATTGCACTGCATCAGCATACTCATTCTCCTCAAAACCAGGTATCTTTGACAGCTGCTTTAGTGTTGGATCATTGATGGATCAATTTCCTCTTCAAATGAGGTCTACAGAAAAAACTTTTTTACTTCTATGTTCAAAATCCAGATGTCTAGATGGTTGTTTTTCTAGCTTCTTCATCCCCTTTTCAGGAAGCTAGTTTTCTATTAACTCATGTACATGTACATATGTTCTGCCAAAGCAACAGAATACAAATTTCAGATGCATATGTTTAAGATAACAAGAAAGTGTCCACCAAATCATAGCTTTTAGCTTATGTTTCTCACTTCTAGGCCTTTGACCTTGGATGAAGGCCTGTATCATTTATATTATATTTCTGCAATGTACCGGATGCTTAGTTGATAAAAATAACTACAATTTTTCTAAAGTACTGTCATATATGTGACACATATCATGGATTGTTATTGTAACTTGGCAGATGGAAGGGAAGACAACTATGTGTATGTTTCTGAGGCTCTTTCGGCTGGCATAGCTGCTGGTGCCATAGAATCTGTCATGTGTACTCCATTTGAACTTCTTAAGCTTCGCAGACAAGTGTCAGCATCACGCTTTAAAACTTCAATCTCTCGTAAGGCTATGCAAGAATCAACTCCACTAATTTCAAAACTGTTACCTGGTTATACTCCGGATATCAAGGCATGGAACAGTACTGTTGGCCTTTTGTCCACTCTTTCACACAGACATCCCGACATGGTTGGTGTGCTGAAACAGTACCCTTGGATGCTGACTGGTTCTGGGAGACCACCACTTGCATCTGATGTTACAGGTCCTTCCAATATCATATCCTTGGAAGGATGGAGTGCTTTATGGAGAGGCCTTCGACCAGGAATTGCTCGAGACTGTATATTTGGCGGTGTTTTCTTTTCTGTCTGGCAATTCTTTCACATAGCTATGCTTAACTGGAAGGCTCTTGATATAAACCCTCCTCCCAGGTTCTTATAATGGTCTGCAGCATGATATTTAACAACCATGATATTGGTAGTTAAGTTGTTTTGTTAAATTATTACACCATTATATCTGTGACCAGCAACATATGCTAATCTGATCAATATTAATGTTTCATGCTTTGTGACAAACTCGATGTTCTCTAACGATGAACCAATCCTATGGACAACCTAAATTTGCCTTGTATATTATCATCAATATTTGATAACAGTTTAATTTAAATATGAAACTTTTCTTTCTGGCTTGTCAGCTGACAATTGTTTGTAATGTTATTCAGGTCAATCGATGAAGTAGGTCCCGTATCCCCATTGGCTTCTAGTCTTGCTGCTGGCTTTTCTGGAATGGTGGCCGCTGCTGCTTCTCACTCTTTTGACACTGCTAAAAGCCGGTCACAGTGTATTGTTACACCGAAGGTATTTTCAGATTTTTTTCCCAAATATATTCTTTTGAATACCTGATTGATATTTTAAAAGCAGCCTAGACCACCTCTGCTCAATGTTTGTGGTCAGATTGGCTACATTAGTTTAACTGTTACAAGCCATTTAAGAAGAGTATCAAATATGTATATGACAAAAGAGTAATAGAAAAAGATTTTAAGGTTTTATAGGACAATAACAAATGTATAAATTGTATTTGAACTTACTTACAAATTCCAATCAGTCAAAAAGATGTTAGAACTTTGACATGATAATGAGAGATCAAACAAAAAAGTAATTTGAAACTTCTGAAAAAGAATGAAAACAAAGTAGAAGCATATTTTTTATAATTCACATAAATACAAATAAAATTCCCAGTGAATCTTATTTTAGAAGGTAGAAGAAGGCAGCCTCTTGATATTGCTTCAAACTATCAGGATTAATAACAAATTGCAGTCACAAGTTTTCGGAGATGGAAGTGTGGAAGTATTCTTTGCTAGAAGATTCTCCAAAAACTTTCTTCCCTTTGGAGGTTGGTCTCACAAGTGAATCCTGGAGGTCTTGATGAAGTCTGAGCCTTTGCATGGATGGCTTTAGTTAGAAAAGTTCTCACTATGAAGTTTTGGATTATGAGGCATACATTTCCATAGTTTTCTCTCTTCTGCATAATCCATGATGCCAATGATCATTTATTCCTCATTCTGACTCTTGGTGGAGTCTTTTAAAGGCTTCATAGGTATGTCATCCTGGTTTTTAATTTTGGATTTGCATTCCTTGGGTAAGGGCATGAGGATGCAGATGGTGTTTTTCTTTGAATATATAAGATCCAGTAGATTTTTTTTTTTTTTTTTTTCGAACTTTTATTGCCATCTAATGCAGGAAGTTAATGGTAACTGATCTAATTTGTTGTTCGACCTAAGATCTTAAATTGAGATTCAGGAAAACTCTAATTAGCAACCAAATGACATGCCGGACAGTTAGAGAAAGGAAGTGGGAGGGAGATTTGGGGGCGTGGGGTTGGGGGGGCATGTTCATGAGACTACAAGGCAACTTTCAGATCCTCCTCCGTGTTTTTCAGCTCTTGTAGTCTATGCTGAAGTAAGACAGGAGGCTTGATGCAGTAATAGATCGACTACATGTCTTGTTTTCATTTATCTCAAAGAAGGTGGATGGAAAGTGGGCTAACTTTGTAGTTTTCCTTTTCTGGTTCACAATTAGTCCTCTTGCTATCTAACTGAATTTCCTTTTCTTCTTTATTTTTTTTGTTTTCCTTCTCTCTTCCTCTTTTTCCTTGTCCTGAATAGCAAAATATCTTTTCTTCTTTTTTTGTTTCACTTATTTGCCCAGTTAATCTTCCATCTCTTATCTCTCTTATTTTCATTGTCTTTTTATTCTTCTTTTTTCCTTATATTTCTGGAGCAGCTGCACCAAGAAGTGGTGATGATGACAGCGACCAGCTATTTGTGCTGAAATACAATAGAAAATCCATTTACTCATTATTTCTTCTTGTTCTTTTCTTTGATAAAACCTCGCCTTATGTACTTGAAATCCTTTTTCATATTTTCTTCAATTCTGGATTCTATCTTGAACTGCCCCTTTAAACCCTTTTCCAAAGAGATCCTTCATGTACTCTAGACCTAGGCTTAGCTAACCCAACCAAATTAATCTTAAGCTCTATACTTTACCATTATTAGACATTAGGGGTCCATTTTTCTCATCATGATAGATTTTTCATTACTAGAGACGTATAGGAGCCATCACATATGGTGGATGGAATTAGTGGTGCATCCCAACTGTTTAGTGTCACAATTTATGAGAAAAAAGACATGATGATGCTAGGTAAACATGCCATGATATGCAACACCCATGTGTGACTTTGCTATTTCGCTGGTTTAGTACTTGGAGCTTGATTACAGCCTTAAAGAGTGAGCATTAGGTCCTTACTGAGAGAGAGGCACCATAAAACAGAGTTACATGGGGAGTCACATGTTGTAAAGTCCGACAAGTTTAAACAAAGAAAATAGCTTTTAACAACTTAGTATTCCACCTCCACCTCTAATTTGCCACTCCTATTATATATGTATATAGTCCTCTCTTTTTTAAAGATGAAGCTGGGATACAATACTATAACTTCTGCAAACTATCAAGTAGCTGTTTGGTTGCCTGCATCTGGGCCTCGGATGTTGCATCCCAGTTGTGGGCAGACAGATGCAAGCGTGATTGCATGTAGGATTGTAATCAGGGTGTGCAGGGCCACACTCGTACCCAAGCTAGCCTGAAAATTTTTTTGGGCTTCAGGCCATGGGCCTAGGCCCGAGTGCTTTTTTTTTTTTTGGTGTGTATTGGGGGGGGGGTTGGAATCCTGATCCCAACCTGACCTTGAGCAGCCTAGGCCTAGCTCGAAGCCTAATTGGGTCTGACTTGAATAAGCCCATTTGAGCCGAAGGGCATAGCCGTACCCGAATTGGCCCGACTGAACTAAATTTTTGGTCTCGGTGGCTTGAGATCGTGCTAAAATCTAATGCTAATGTGTCATTCATGAGTTATGTGAGATTTGAGTTCATGGAGCCTAGAGAGGTGGAGAAACAATCATGTCATAGTAAATAAAAATAATAAATACAGTCTCTTTGATGCTAAAACTTGATGCAGTGGAGAAATCATGCAGAATTTGAGGTTAGTGCTAGCATAGATCTGATTCTCAGAGAGAGAGAGAGAGAGATGCTAGTAAAGCTTTGAGGACTAACAAACATCAGATGTATATCATTGAAAGATGCACCCTAATGCTCCTTTACTGCATCAAGAGATGCAGCTAAAAGAAGTCGCATCTCAAGATTCAGGCCTGGCTACAGCTTTAAAAGGCTAACATCATCTCCCTTTCTCTCTAACAATATTATGATGATTGTAGTAATAAGAAGCATCACGATATTATCATTTTTTAATAACAGTTATTATATAAAAAATAATAATTATCAGAATATGGTAATATAGTTGTAATATAATAGAATAATATAATAGTTCTATAATGACATACAAATATAATAATTATTATAACAATAATATGATAAAAATTATTATAATATTGTATTATAAATGTTAATTAATTATTAGCATAAAATAATAATTAACTATATGAAGTGATATTGATATAATATTGATTATTATATTATGTTATCTATTCTATAATAAAAATAACTAATTATATGATATAAATCATATAATTCTTAAAGCTTTGAGGGCTAACAAACATTACATATATATCATTGAAAGATGCACCCCAAGGCTCCCTTGCTTGCATCTCTAGATGCAGCCAAAAAGAAGTCACATCTCAAAATTCACACACACACCTGACACGCAAACCAAGGTCCATACATAGATGGGCATGTGCATCTATGTTGCCTGTCCATAACATGTGATAACGATATGCTACAACCTATGCTACCTGGACTCGTTGGTTTATCCTGAAGTACCTGTACCGTGATGTGTAGAAATGGGTACAGGTATGACTCCTGCAAATGGTTTTGCAAGAAAAAAATCTTAAAGATTATGAGGATATGACACTTGACACACCTCTATCCTTGACACTAAGTCATACCCAAGTCCATGTAACATAAACTACAACATAGTCTGATGCAGATCAAAACGTGGTTTGCATGTGAATAAGAAGAGTATCAAATATGTATATGACAAAAGAGTAATAGAAAAAGATTTTAAGGTTTTATAGGACAATAACAAATGTATAAATTGTATTTGAACTTACTTACAAATTCCAATCAGTCAAAAAGATGTTAGAACTTTGACATGATAATGAGAGATCAAACAAAAAAGTAATTTGAAACTTCTGAAAAAGAACGAAAACAAAGTAGAAGCATATTTTTTATAATTCGCATAAATACAAATAAAATTCCCAGTGAATCTTATTTTAGAAGGTAGAAGAAGGCAGCCTCTTGATATTGCTTCAAACTATCAGGATTAATAACAAATTGCAGTCACAAGTTTTCGGAGATGGAAGTGTGGAAGTATTCTTTGCTAGAAGATTCTCCAAAAACTTTCTTCCCTTTGGAGGTTGGTCTCACATGTGAATCCTGGAGGTCTTGATGAAGTCTGAGCCTTTGCATGGATGGCTTTAGTTAGAAAAGTTCTCACTACGAAGTTTTGGATTATGAGGCATACATTTCCATAGTTTTCTCTCTTCTGCATAATCCATGATGCCAATGATCATTTATTCCTCATTCTGACTCTTGGTGGAGTCTTTTAAAGGCTTCATAGGTATGTCATCCTGGTTTTTAATTTTGGATTTGCATTCCTTGGGTAAGGGCATGAGGATGCAGATGGTGTTTTTCTTTGAATATATAAGATCCAGTAGATTTTTTTTTTTTTTTTTCGAACTTTTATTGCCATCTAATGCAGGAAGTTAATGGTAACTGATCTAATTTGTTGTTCGACCTAAGATCTTAAATTGAGATTCAGGAAAACTCTAATTAGCAACCAAATGACATGCCGAACAGTTAGAGAAAGGAAGTGGGAGGGAGATTTGGGGGCGTGGGGTTGGGGGGGCATGTTCATGAGACTACAAGGCAACTTTCAGATCCTCCTCCGTGTTTTCCAGCTCTTGTAGTCTATGCTGAAGTAAGACAGGAGGCTTGATGCAGTAATAGATCGACTACATGTCTTGTTTTCATTTATCTCAAAGAAGGTGGATGGAAAGTGGGCTAACTTTGTAGTTTTCCTTATCTGGTTCACAATTAGTCCTCTTGTTATCTAACTGAATTTTCTTTTCTTCTTTATTTTCTTTGTTTTCCTTCTCTCTTCCTCTTTTTCCTTGTCCTGAATAGCAAAATATCTTTTCTTCTTTTTTTGTTTCACTTATTTGCCAATTTAATCTTCCATCTCTTCTCCCTCTTATTTTCATTGTCTTTTTATTCTTCTTTTTTCCTTATATTTCTGGAGCAGCTGCACCAAGAAGTGGTGATGATGACAGCGACCAGCTATTTGTGCTGAAATACAATAGAAAATCCATTTACTCGTTATTTCTTCTTGTTCTTTTGTTTGATAAAACCTCGCCTTATGTACTTGAAATCCTTTTTCATATTTTCTTCAATTCTTGATTCTATCTTGAACTGCCCCTTTAAACCCTTTTCCAAAGGGATCCTTCATGTACTCTAGACCTAGGCTTAGCTAACCCAACCAAATTAATCTTAAGCTCTATACTTTACCATTATTAGACATTAGGGGTCCATTTTTCTCATCATGATAGATTTTTCATTACTAGAGACGTATAGGAGCCATCACATATGGTGGATGGAATTAGTGGTGCATCCCAACTGTTTAGTGTCACAATTTATGAGAAAAAAGATATGATGACGCTAGGTAAACATGCCATGATATGCAACACCCATGTGTGACTTTGCTATTCCGCTGGTTTAGTACTTGGAGCTTGATTACAGCCTTAAAGAGTGAGCATTAGGTCCTTACTGAGAGAGAGGCACCATAAAACAGAGTTACATGGGGAGTCACATGTTGTAAAGTCCGACAAGTTTAAACAAAGAAAATAGCTTTTAACAACTTAGTATTCCACCTCTAATTTGCCACTCCTATTATATATGTATATGGTCCTCTCTTTTTTAAAGATGAAGTTGGGATACAATACTATAACTTCTGCAAACTATCAAGTAGCTGTTTGGTTGCCTGCATCTGGGCCTCGGATGTTGCATCCCAGTTGTGGGCAGACAGATGCAAGCGTGATTGCATGTAGGATTGTAATCAGGGTGTGCAGGGCCACACTCGTACCCAAGCTAGCCTGAAAATTTTTTTGGGCTTCAGGCCATGGGCCTAGGCCCGAGTGCTTTTTTTTTTTTGGTGTGTATTGGGGGGGGGGTGGGATCCTGATCCCAACCTGACCTTGAGCAGCCTAGGCCTAGCTCGAAGCCTAATTGGGTCTGACTTGAATAAGCCCATTTGAGCCGAAGGGCATAGTCGTACCCGAATTGGGCCGACTGAACTAAATTTTTGGTCTCGGTGGCTTGAGATCGTGCTAAAATCTAATGCTAATGTGTCATTCATGAGTTATGTGAGATTTGAGTTCATGGAGCCTAGAAAGGTGGAGAAACAATCATGTCATAGTAAATAAAAATAATAAATACAGTCTCTTTGATGCTAAAACTTGATGCAGTGGAGAAATCATGCAGAATTTGAGGTTAGTGCTAGCATAGATCTGATTCTCATAGAGAGCTATGATTCTCAGAGAGAGAGAGAGAGAGAGAGATGCTAGTAAAGCTTTGAGGACTAACAAACATCAGATGTATATCATTGAAAGATGCACCCTAATGCTCCTCTGCTGCATCAAGAGATGCAGCTAAAAGAAGTCGCATCTCAAGATTCAGGCCTGGCTACAGCTTTAAAAGGCTAACATCATCTCCCTTTCTCTCTAACAATATTATGATGATTGTAGTAATAAGAAGCATCATGATATTATCATTTTTTTATAACAGTTATTATATAAAAAATAATAATTATCAGTTAATGGTAAAATAATTGTAATATAATAGAATAATATAATAGTACTATAATGTCACACAAATATAATAATTATTATAACAATAATATGATAAAAATTATTATAATATTATATTATAAATGTTAATTAATTATTAGCATAAAATAATAATTAACTATATGAAGTGATATTGATATAATATTGATTATTATGTTATGTTATCTATTCTATAATAAAAATAACTAATTATATGATATAAATCATATAATTCTTAAAGCTTTAAGGGCTAACAAATATTAGATATATATCGTCGATGCACCCCAAGGCTCCCTTGCTGCATCTCTAGATGCAGCCAAAAAGAAGTCACATCTCAAAATTCACACGCACACCTGACATGCAAACCAAGGTCCATACATAGATGGGCATGTGCATCTATGTTGCCTGTCCATAGCATGTGATAATGATATGCTACAACCTATGCTACCTGGACTCGTTGGTTTATCCTGAAGTACCTGTACCGTGATGTGTAGAAATGGGTACAGGTATGACTCCTACAAATGATTTTGCAAGAAAAAAATCTTAAAGATTAGGAGGATATGACACTTGACACACCTCTATCCTTGACACTAAGTCATACCCAAGTCCATGTAACATAAACTACAACATAGTCTGATGCAGATCAAAACGTGGTTTGCATGTGAATAAGTTGGCTCTACCGAAGGTTGAATGTATCATTCGGTAAGTTTAATTTCTTTTTTTCTCGAAAGTCCAAAGCTTCTCAGTCCTATTGAAGCAAGATTTATTGTTATTTGTTTGACCAAGTATGAAGTTGGCTCATGTTTGTTTATTTTCAAGGTTTTTAGTGTACTGCACGTGCTTAGAACTAATTCTACAACAATTACTGTGCATTCTTAGTATGGTTGAAGATGATAAATTTGTCTGGATTGGTTCAAGGACATAATTTTTAAATCGTATCTACTTCTCACTATAAAGCAATCAACCATATTGCAAAATAAGTAACAAATATATAAAGAAAGAGAACCATAACAGACAACAGGACGGCTCTTAAATAGCACAAGTTGCATCACTTGAGCACTAATCCAAGAACAACACAAATGATACGGGTGACTTACATCTAAATCTTTCCTCCCTGTATAAGGTTTTTATTCTTGATTGTTTTCAAAGAAATACAAGCATCACTTCCTAGTGAACTTAATTAGGTCATTCTCCTATGCTACCTTGTTTGGGTTTTCAACAATTTCAGTCTGTGGATCAATTCTTTAGATGCTGTTGTAATGCTAATCTCGATGTTTTGTATCAAGGATACTGTTCTCCCATACTATTCTGGTATCTCTAACTATAGGACCTGCAGCATCTACATAAATTGATCCATTGAGTACTTTACAAGTTTCTTCTTGCTGTGTTGCCACTCAATCAATGATTAAGATATCTTGGTAGGAAGCAATTTTACATGCTGTTGATGAACTAGATGGTCTATGAACCTGAAATTGAATTGCTAAACAAAGAGTCATCAATTTACTACCGCAACCAAGTCCATTTTGTCTCGAAATAGACAAGGTTCCTGCAGGTATGCATATGTACTAAAGAACAAGTATTTAACTTTACAAAACTGATAAAGCAAAATCTCTCTCTCTCTCTCTCTCTCTCTCTCTCGCTCGCTCGCTCGCTCGCTCATTCACTTTTTCCAGGATAATGTGGATGATGATGCATCATCAATATTGGCTTATGCTTTGCAGTACATTGCCATGGAGAGGAAGCTTCTTAGATGGAAAGCACCTGGAATTTGGCTAGAAAGAGTGACAGGGATGTCTCCTGCTGATAGGAATATCATGTTCCGTGGTCTTTGGTTGCGGATGGCATGCAGTGGAATTGCATCTTCTGCACTTGTTGGAAGTTACTTACTAGCAGTTGGATATCTCTTTTAACTGTCGTTTGACTGAGGTTGGAAGCACCAGAAGACAGGCAGTGGCCCCCTAAACAATCTAAGCATGAGGTATGCTAGTATTTTCTTCCTATCTCATCATGAGTTCTTCTCAGGTCTGTTTGCATTGCAGGTTATATTGCCTCGTATTGTTCTGTCAATCAAGACAGAATGGGTCCGTATGCAAGATATTGAGTAGCCTATCGACATGCTCCATGAATGTTCAGTGAGATCAAAATTACCAAGCGGCTCAAAGCTGCACCTTTACTGGAGAAAGTAGTTGGAGCAAAATTACGATTCATCGAGACTAGATGTTTGGAGAACGACCTATTAGTTATATTCAGAAGCAAATCTGTTAGGCATCTATGTGTTCAACATGTACTTTCGGCAAATTATTCTGATGCGAAGTTCGGACAGGTGCAATTGCCTATGACGAGGATTTTGAGAGCTTATTATGTGAAATCTTTTCAGCATTGAATATCCAGAAATTTTCGACATTGTAGTAGAACCGTTATGATTTGATTGCAAACAAGGAGAGATAGGGGGCAATTGCGCCCCTCGAAATTCCGGATTTCCCTTGATTAGGGGCTGTTTCAGCTAGGTTTCCCGTCGGGTTTGTGAAAATTTTGGCAGCAGATGTCTAAAACTTGAGGTTCCTAGTTATAGAGGCATTGAACCATCCAGGGGGATGTGATGACATTAGGGTTTTGCAGGGGAAGGCCATGGTATCATGAAAATAGAGGGCAAAATTCACATGCTTACGTACGTCTAAAGAAATGGAAGGCTGGAAGATGCCGCCGAGCGCCCAAAATGCTGGTGCTCGCTTATAAAAATCATCATAAAAAAGAACAAAATGGTTGTGATGTTTTTCGTTTTTCTTTCTTTCTTTTACTGCATAAAGCTTATCATAAAAATAAGAATATTGCCAATCCCGGACCCCATGCTAGAGGTATTAGGTTTATAGCTTTTTCCCCATAGTTTTTATCTTGATTTTTTTTGTTTTCTATTGCATAACGAGAAGAAGTTTAATGGTAGGGGATTTTAATGGAGAGATTTCTCAAATTTCTAAAGAATAGTTACGCGGGCAGTTATTTTTCGGTATTTCTTTTTTCCTCGTTCTGAATTTCCTTTTTATTATGTACCATGGAATTATATTTTGATTCCTATTTTATTATTTATGTTATTAAAAATTAAAATCAAAAGAAAGATGATCAGGATATGTTCTTGATTTGTTTAGTATAAGATGGATGCTTGATCTCATAGACAAAAGCATGTAATTAAAATATATCATAGATTATATAATTGTAGCATCAAATTACTTAATCCAATGATTTCTTAACGATAGCTATGCTCGGGATATAAAATTATATAAAGAAAAAGCTATTTTGAGAACCCAATTGACGAATTAAATTGTAACAATCTGTTAGCCTGATCTATTCAAATGGCACGCCTATTTTTATGAGGCTGCAAAAAAGTTTCACGATTCTATGGTGCACCCGGAACCATGGTCAAGTGGCTACGTCGAGTAAAATTATGCCAAAAAGTAAATTTGTAGGCTGTTCAACATTTCTGAAAGCCCTCTATTTTGTCACAAATGATACCGGATCGATTTAGCCCATTCTCTCTATGGATTAGTAGATACTGTAACATGAATTTATTAGATTAATTATGGATTGATCATAATATTTGTATAAATCTTGATCTGATGAGGACTAGGATTTAAATGAGAAAAATATATAAGAATCTATACGAGCATATATTTAGTTTTATATTGATTATTTATTAAAAAAATTTTAAATACTTGTACAGAATCAAAAAATTTAAATTTAAATAATATTTCTGACTAACCATTTTTGGTGAGGTCTTATAAGACAATATCCATAAAGCTTTTTGATGATAATGTGATCCTTGGTGATGATGAAAATTGTTTTACTTCATCAATGCATGTCAAATTGATTAAATAATATGGGTTGAAGGAGCCCGAGTCCAAGATTCTAGCAAAATACCACACCCAGCTAACAAATGGTGTATGCGGGGGAATTTTTTTTGCCCTAAATATTTTGGGTTTCCCGACATGAACTATAGTTATCCAACAGCTTGTACTGAAGGCGTCAGCAATGCTTACCGAAACCAATTTGGCCAAGCCTCTTGGTGGTTGCACTAGAGAGCAAGAAGTTAGTTAACAAGTCACAAAATCGCATTGCTTATAAACTCATTCTATTAAGAAGATAAAAAGACAAAAAAAACTGCTCCAACATAATGTAACTTGTCTAAGGTAAACATTTGTATGCGACATATTAAACAAAGATTTGTATGTTAATTTCCTATGCCACATAGTACTTATCCTAACTAATGTAAAAACTTTTTACCCGAAAAAAGTGGCCATTTTTTGGCAATTCTTCTAAATAGTCGGCAGAGCAAATCAAAAATTCAAAATTAAGCCATCGGCGGCAAGTCAACCATACAACAAACTTGAAGGAGCTTCGCCATATTAGTTCCGTATATTGTCTTTCCAGAGAAGCCCATCTACAAACCTCATTGGGCACGTAACAGGAGAGCAGCATTTTTTGTCCCAACTGCCAAGTGATAATTTGGTGGTTGCTGACCTCAAGTAATGTTGAAATGGCCTCTCTTTTTCCTTCTCCAATTACATGCACTACAGTCCATTTTTGGACCTAAAATACCCATCAAATAAGTGAAGGAAGAACTGGATGAAGAAGACGGCAATGGTGGTGGAGGAACATATTGTCCAAACGATCCAAGAGGGAAAGCACCAATTTTAGCGTTACTGAAATGGGGTGTGATGGGAGAGCAGCTTGCCCAAGGTCACATAATTGGAGATTCGCAACTGCAGGGTATCGTACATGATTCTTGGCATCTTACAAAGGACTTTGTTTCACGAACCAATATCTCCGGATACAGGATTCTTCTATTTTTTCCCCTAATTTGTGCATGAAGCTCGATTCTGCCACCATTTCTTGAAAAATAGCAAATAATACAAGTTACCCCCAGCGACACATATATTCCCCACCTTTTGGATTGTAATGTGATATTAGTTAGAGCTTCGGAATCTCAAAAAGGATGGACATGAAGAAGTCTTTTGATGGCAGGGAGCCTGGAATTTTGAAAGACCAAGAGTGCCATAACTTGAGGAAATTTCCATCACAACCGAATAGCTCGACCATTTTTCCGTAAGGATGTGGAGCAAGCTGGATGCGTCCAATATGAGCTACAACCATATCCCTACCCAAGTAACTCGAGCGGTATCTCAGTCACCCAAAATGATTTTGAGATGCTCAAACCTTAGATATGCCAGAGAAAGGTTGGTTCGAAGGAAAAATTTGGATGCCGTCAAAAAAAACGGAAAGCACGTAGGCTATCATACACTCACAAAAAGGATCAAGGAAGTGATCATCACGACTAGTATAGCCATCACGACATGATAAGGACCTTGGAGCAGCAAAAGGGTTTTGTCGGAATTCGGGTATATTTTATATTCTTACCGAAAATCTGAACAAAAAAAAGTAACAAACGCAACTTTCCTCGAGAAGGAACATATTATTATGTAGTGATACATACAATTCAGATGGGCAGAGTTAGTTACATGTCAGGCAGCAAACTAAAGGTGCTGGAAGTGATCAATGGCCAAAACTGTGATATGGTTTCCTCTGCAGAAGTGCAAAAAGGGACCTGCAGCCAGATCCATTCAAGTGGCAACTTGGCAGACATTCCAAGCACGCAGGCTTAACTGTTCCAATTCTGCCATCCTGTATTCAAAAGATGCCATAAACCTGCACTCTTAGTCCCATCTATTTCGCAAGTGGCTTCACAAAATAAGTGGTAGGCGATAATATTCTTTAACAAGGACAATTCAGTTATTTTGACCATGCTGCGAAGATTATGTTTTTAGGCCAAAAGGAAACCCAGAAACAAATTTCGTAGTAACCCATAAAATAGTTGAGAACATGATATGCTGGAATTACCAATAAATAAAAAGAAAAAAGAATGAAAGGAAAGTGAACCTTGAATAATATGATGACCATGTCATGCTATAAAATTGTCTTCTAAAAGGGGTTATAATATTCTTAACCTGACAACTAAGTCACTCAGAACAGCTATTAAAGTTATGCAAGTCTTCGGGAGAAACCTTTCCTCAAGGATCAAGCATTCCATGTCCTAATGGTACTTCACATGCTTTTTGAAGTTGCAGATGACTTCATAGAGTACAGAATATTCAAGTTACACTAAACTAGATTAAGAAAGGAAAAAGCCCAACCCAGGCAACTTTTAAAGGGAAATTATAATGTACACAGAAACAAGCTGGAACTACAGCATATGCTCTCAGTCAAGCATCTTTTGCTTTTGGAAATCAAACATCCTTATGGTACTAGGATAAGAAAGTAGATATTAGCATATTTATCCCGAAAGACAGGCATTCTAATTTACTAGGCCCATTTGTAATCCATTGCAAAATTTGCAGTTTGAAGCTCCATCCAAAAGATTTTGAAACACTTTGATTAGTAATAAATACTACATATAAATGTAGTTATCAGCAATTCACAGACTATATGGGTGATAATCAATTACCCATTATCACCAGACCAGACCAGACTAAACAATTGGACTGCAGATCTAGTGAACCATTCCTTAGCTAGTTTGGTTCCTAGATCTGACCACACACTTAGCAAACATGAAAAATCAGTCAAACTCGCAGATTTTAATAAAACAGCTGAGTAGTGAAGCAGAAAAGATAGACTTTTGCCCTCAAACCAAAACCTCCTCATACCATGACACTATTATTGTCTGCTCATTTATTTATACATACATACATGTATGTATGACACTATTATTGTCTGCTCATTTATATACATACATATCTATATATAAACACACACATATATATATGCACACACACACATGCACATATATATATGTGTGTGTGCACGCGCGCTATATATATATATATATATATATCACACACAGACACATATATACACACACATATGTGTGTGTGTGTGTCTATATATATATTTGTGTGTGTGTGTCTATATATATATATATATATATTTGGAGAAGGGAAAGAAAGGTAACCTCAAATGGGATCACATCAAGGATGCAACAGGCATGGATGCAGCAGTTAAGGGAATTGAAGGGCTTGGTGAGGCCCCCACCGCTGCCATGAGGGAAAGCATGATGGCTGAAGGCCGGGGCTAGCAAAGGCATACCATGGCTCTGAAGCAGTGAAGACTAGGCAAGCTGACGGTCTCATTGCAGTGGAACACGAGGTTGGTCCACAACATTGGGAGACTGAAGAGGCAAGCCAATGGACCTCAGCAAAAGCTAGCAAGCTCAGAGGCCCTGTTGGTGGGAGCAGAGGAGGTTAGTGAGGCCCTTGGCACTTAGAGCAGTACAAAATGAGTTGGGAACAGTGGTAGGATGCGGAGAAGCACATGAAAGGAGGATTTGGCCTTTGGGAATGTGGGGACTCTTGACAGGTTTATTTGAAGTAATGAAGTATAACATACATAAATGGAGCAAAAGTTTCTATTTGACTATCATTAAATTTCAAGTCTTATTATGAAACAGAAAATTTGGCTATTGAAGCATTCTATTTATTATAATTTGTTATACTGTTATATTGTATTTCAAGAATGATTAGGAGGAGAAAAAGACAAACCCTATGCATTGCATGGGTTAGATGTGAGTTTATTAACTTATAACCATGATCATGTCAGTCATTTCACTTGTAATATGTTCTTGTTGCATTACACGAATGTTGAAAAAGGTGCAATGCTAGTAAATTAGATGGTGATTTATAGACTTAAAAATTGTTCACCAATAATCATTGGTAATTTTCTGTCTTTAGTCATGCGTAAGGTTGACATCAAGTGTGATAACAAAATACAAGAAGAAGAGAAACAAAAGGACATTATCATATTCTTAGAGTAAATGTAAGAAGTATGGGAAGTATGTTATGTTGTAATGCAGAAGAATAGAGCTTATATAATTAAAAATTATTGGCATTACATTGCATTTCCATCTCAAGCATATTCACGAAAGTTAAGTGAGTTAGGTTGATTTTGAGTTTAACTGAAGTTAGGGCATATTTGGTTGGGCGGAGATGGGCTCAAGAGAATGGGAATGAGTGACTCCCACTCCAGCCATTTGGTTGGGGCGGAGTCCCATTCCCATTCCAGCCCTTTCAGTATTCAAATCCCATTCTGCTAGGTTTACTTAAAAAAGTATTTTCCAAAGATACCCCTTTGCTTAATTGATTTTCCAAAAATTTACTTATTTCACATGCCTAGCACCTGCCAAGAACTAGTTTATTTATAAGTGAACATAATTATACAAGGATGCTAACTACACAAAAAGGTGCATCAGCATGGGTGGAAATGTAAAACACAATTGCACTAAATTCATCATCTAAATTTACGAACTTAAACAGAAATCAAGAGAAAAGAATCTTATATTATTTGCAATTTTTGTACAGATAAATCAGTTGCTCTATACTAAAACAAAATTAGAAATTACATCCAAATGGAAGAGTTCAAAGTAGTTCGTGAAAACAATGACATAGAATGATGACTACTGCAACCTTGTTTTGCATTACAAAGAAAGACAAATAACTATACCAAAGGAAGAAGAACCACCAAAAAAAAAAAAAAGTTGACTTCAGGTACCTGTACACAGTTCTCATAGGTTCAGCTCAGCAAGAAAGTGGCATGTAAAGGATGCGTACTTCAGAATTCAGACATTATCTGGCCAGAACTCTCTGAAGAAGGCTCGTTCAAATTCCTTCTCTTTCATTCGCTCCTCTTCTTGCTGCATCTTCTTAATCCTTTTAGAGACTGGCTTTTGTTTTTTCTTTGATTGCAAATTTTCCTGGTGAATAGGAGCACATACACCACACTTAATTTCACTCTCATAATTTTATCAATAAAAAAATGAGAATGTCTAATAATCTGAGCAAGACCAAGTAGAAATAGTTGCAAAATTAGGGGATGCGTTCAAGCAAGAAATTGGTAGAAATAATAATAAGACACGGATGTACATAGCAAAAAGCAATGCTTTATTTCCTTTTCAATTACATTAGTTAAATACTATTTTGAGAGGTGAAAAGTGCTCTATAAAAAGAATAGCTAATTAAATAATTAAAAAAGTTGTTTGATATGGATATTTGAACAAAGACCTTGCAATATCCATTTAGTACTTAAATGGTTTAAAAGAACTTCATAGTTTAACTTTCAACAGTCACATTGAGTTGCACTGCTTTGTTTTGATATTATATCAAAAGATGGGAGAAGATTATCTGACATTTCCTTTATTTTGTACTCCAAAGAATGAATATTCAAAAAGAAAATGATATAAGACCTTCATATTTAGAAACTTTGGCTGCTTAAGGAAAAGAAGAGAGGAAAGAGAAACTGCCTGTGACAGGCATGTAGGAATTCACAAGTTCATTTTGCACCTGACAAGTAGGATCCTTTGGAAGCTTCTTCTTTTCCTTTATTTTCTCTGCACCAAGGCCACGCTTATTTTTCTTCACATGAGTTTGTAAAGGTTCCAACCGTCCCTGTTCCATCAGTCCATGAATTTTTTGTGTAAGGACCAGTCCATGATTTTTCAATATTTACATCATGAAAAGGAAAAAGAACAGATGCATGAGCAGGAAATCGATTACATCACTATGGTGGTAAGGCATAAAGAACATAATGAGCATCAAGCACATACCTGCTTCCCATAAGATGGCCAAAGAAAATGAACATTAGCACATCAAAATAAGAAACATCTCAGAACTTGAAATCCAGAACAAGATGAATATTGGACTCCAACAGGAGCAGTCGATAAATGTTTTAATATGGTGGATCATCACATCCACCTTTTATGTACTAAATCCTCCCAAATTCAGAATTATCTTGCCTCTTATTTCCAAAAAAGAAAAGAAACGAAATAAATCAGAAATAGTATGTGGAAATTTATCTTTCGGAGTACTGGTTTCAGCATGAACGCTAAGTACAATCATATTTAATGCAAGACACACTTTGTCCATCTACAGCATGTATTCTCTGTATAGCTGGCATATTTTACTATTGACTAGTTATGCTACCTGCCCAAGTGACCTGCTATACTCAATTAAATCTTTTATGATAACCTTTTCCTCCGTTGCAGGATCAACTTAAATTCCTGAATCGCAGGAATGGCATAAGCAAAAATACTGATCGATTGAACTATTCATTTTGTATCTAGATGTGCTTGCAAAATGTAAAACCTAGATAACCCACAAGAATGACTCAACCCAATCTCTAAAAGATACGTGAGGGCACAAAATCCCCAATTTTATCTTAATATATTCTTGTAAAGGAAATGTTGGGATAAACCCCGCTCCTGCCGAAGTCAAGTTCGATGCCTAGTCTGATGCGGCTAGTAGCCACGGAAGAACTTCGGCGGATGGATCTTGGCTGTACTATTACAGCCGACCGAACTGTTAAGCGGCCGAGCCCTTTTGGACTCCCAGCAGCCAAACTCCTCAGCAGTAGTCCCTCGGCTGAACTCCTCAGCAGTAGTCCCTCGGTCGAACTTCTCAGCTTACTCCTCGGCCGGGCTTCTACGGAAGCCGGACTCCTTACGGACTCCTCCAGCATTGAACTTCTCAATGGCCGAACTCCCATGAAAACCGAACTTCTTATGACGAATTCCTGCAGGTGATCCCACTACTAAACGGTTACACGATAATAACGATCGGCATTTAAAGTCAATAACGATCGGCATTGATCAGGATAGTTACGACAATTATTAATCAAGGCAGTTACAACAAGCTCCCTCTATAAAAAGAATCCTCCAGATACGCTTATGCCAGGTTCTGAAAACCCTTCTCTTCTCCTCAAAACTCTACTGAACTCCACACTGAGCACTTCATTCCTGTTGACTGGAGCTGACTTGATCGTCGGAGGGTCCTGCCAAAGCCACCCCCCACTGGCTCCGGACGGGACTTTGTTTTGCAGGTCCCCGGCGGCGACCTCATCGGCCTCCACTCCAACGGATTCTGGCGACGACCAGATTCTGCGTCAACAGATTGACGCTAGAGGAAGGGCCTGAACCTTCGGGGTTCCCTTGTTCTTAAAGGAGTGCTCGGCGATGATTTCTCTGTCTCCGGAGATCCCTCTTCTTCCTCACTAGAGTTCTCTCTCGAAGAGAAAATGCCTCGAGAGCTTCGACTCGGCGATCGGCAGCCTACGCGCCAGATCCGTCTGTTCCTGTCTCAGCCCCGGCAGCCCAGTTTCCACACGAAGCCATCGCAGATGTGGAGCAGTTCAACCTGCTGATCGGATCCGTGGCCCCGTCGAGATGCTGCTGGCCGTGCGACAACCTCCGGCGGAGACTTTGCTAGCAAACCCGCCATGAGGACGCGAGGAATCTGCCTTAAGGAAAAGCATTTGGACATACCAATCGCCTTTAGGAAGGAGAAACGGAGAGCAGAAGTTCTCCTGCAGAAGGTTTCAGAAGGAGGTCGGAACGAAGTTCGGCGGAAGCAAAACCGAACTCCCCCTCGAAGCTCATCATTGGAATGAAGTTCGGCGAAAGCGAAGCCGAACTCCCCCCATCTCGAGTATGTTATCAACGAAACCCCCTACAAAGAATTCACAGGAGGCGGAGTGAAGTTCGGCAGCTAAAGCAAAGCCGAGCTCCACCTCGAGCTCGTCGACAAGGAAGCTCCGACAAAGGGCATGAAGCCCTCCCGCGGAAGTTTTCGTGCGAAAGCGGAATGAAGTTCGGCAGCTCAAGGAAAGCCGAGCTCCCCCTTGAGCTCGTTGTCAAGGAAGTCCGGACAAAAGAAGCAGGAAGTTCGGCGCAAGCAAGGGCGGAACGAAGTTCTCCCGCTGAATGAAGTTCGGCGCAAGTGAGGCCGAACTCCCCCTCAAACCTCATCGTCGGAATGAAGTTCGGTGCAAGCAACTCTCGCTCGAGTATGTCACCAAGGAAGACCCTACAAAGATTTCACAGAAGGTGAGATGAAGTTCGACCGCGCTCACGACTGCCCCAGGACAAGCGAGGACTCCCTGACTTCAAGGAAGCTCCGACAAAGGGCATGAAGTTCTCCCACAGGTTTCACAAAGGGACGGAATGAAGTTCGGCTGCGCTTACGACCTCCGTCCACAACCTCCCCAGCGCAAGTGAGGCCGAACTTCACCTCGAGCTCGCCACCAAGGAAGCCCCAACAGAGGGGCACAAAGAAGCCCTCCTCCCGGAAGGTTCCGCGACTATGCCTCCCTCAACGCTCCTCGAATTCATATTCTTACTGAAGTGAAGAACCAGTTGCCAAGACCAGAAGGGTTACAGTCTCCCCCAAACAAGCGCGATCGAAACAAGTACTGCCTCTACCATCGCAACCACGGCCTCGACACCGAGGAATGCATCCAGCTCCGAGACGAAATTGAGGAGCTCACCAAAAAGGGGCGGCTGGGTAAATTCTTCCGGCACCAACCTGAAGCAGGAAAAGATCGGCCAAGGGCACTGCCATAGCCAGAGACGGCAAGGAGCTCGGCACTGCCATAGCTAGAGACCGCAAGAAGGTCGGCCACCTTACGGCCTCATCCATATTGCCTCTAGGAGGAGCTTGGTGCATCAGCGATTCGTTGTCTCCCAGCGACAAGAGCTTGCACCAAATTGAGAAGGCCAGCATGAGGAGGTCATCCACCCCAGGACTTATTGCCGAAGAAATGCGGAGAAACAATGCTACCACGATCTTTAAATACAGAATTTGGGGATGCGCTGCTAGTAACTTTCTTTCAATAAATTCTTTCCTTTCGATAATATTATTTCTGGATGCGAAAACTATGCGATGACAGGGAAGAAGCAGATTGCCGCGTTAGAAACAGGAGGAGAACCTCGTCCTAACGCGAGCAATAACCTCGGCTAGAGATAAGATATCTTCCGAGCGAAGGTCTCGTTCACAAAGGACGAGATGGGGGAAGAGATCCCTGATAGCGGCCCTTATGTGCCCCCATAGCCCGTTAGGAACAGAAGGAGAACCTCGTCCTAACGCGAGCAATAATCTCGGCTAGAGATAAGATCTCTTCCGAGCGAAGATCTCGTTCAGAAGGACGAGATGGGGAGAGAGGCCCTGACAGCGTCCCTTATGTGCCCCCATAGTCCGTTAGGAATAGGAGGAGAACTTCGTCCTAACGTGAGCAACAACCTCGGCTAAAGATAAGATCTCTCCCGAGAATCAACCTCGGCCAGAGATAAGATCTCTCCTGAGCGACCACCTCGGCTAGAGATAAGATCTCTCTCGAGAAGTTCGGCCAGAGATAAGATCTCCCGAGCAGCGACTATAAGATCTCTCCCGAGAAGCTCGGCCAAGATTAAGATCTCTCTCGAGCGACCACCTCAGCTAGAGATAAGATCTCTCCCAAAAATCAACCTCGGCCAGAGATAAGATCTCTCCCGAGCAACCATCTCGGCTAGAGATAAGATCTCTTCCCGAGAAGTTCGACCAGAGATAAGATCTCTTCCCGAGCGACCACCTCGGCTAGAGATAAGATCTCTTCCGAGAAGTCGACCAGAGATAGATCTCTTCCAAGAAGCGACTTCGTCCAGAGATAAGATCTCTCCCGAACGACTGCTGACAACCTCGGTCAGAGATAAGATCTCTTCCGAGAAGCGACTTCGGTCTGAGATAAGATCTCTCCCGAGCAACCCTGTCAACCTCGGCCAGAGATAAATCTCTCCCGAGCGACCACCTCGGCTAGAGATAAGATCTCTTTCGAGAAGTTCGGCCAGAGATAAGATCTCTCCCAAGAAGCGACTTGGGTCAGAGATAAGATTTCTCCCGAACGACTGCTGACAACCTCGATCAGAGATAAGATCTCTTCCGAGAAGCGACTTCGGCCTGAGATAAGATCTCTCCCGAGCAACCCTGTCAACCTCGGTCAAATAAGATCTCCCTTGAGCGACCGGGCCAACCTCGGCTGGAGAGCTTCAACCTCGGCTGTAGGAGACAATGTCGCCCCCGATGAGCTCAACCTCGAGATGAGATCTTCCCTGAGCTTCGACCTGAACCAGCACGGAGCTCGGAAGAAGACTTCGGCAGTCGCCTTTTCTGCACTCCCTTCCTTCGAGTTTCGAACTCGGGAGTGGAGGGGCTAGTGTTGGAGATAAACCCCGCTCCTACCGAAGTCAAGTTCAGTGCCCAGCCTGATGCGGCTAGTAGCCACGAAAGAACTTCGATGGATGGATCTTAGCCGAACTATTACAGCCGATCGAACTGCTAAGCGGCCGAGCCCCTTTGGACTCCCAGCGGTCGAACTCCTCAGCAGTAGTCCCTCGGCCGAACTCCTCAGCAGTAGTCCCTCGACCGAATTTCTCAGCTTACTCCTCGACCGGGCTTCTACGAAAGCCGGACACCTTACGGACTTCTCTAGCATCGAACTTCTCAATGGCCGAACTCCCATGAAAACCGAACTTCTTATGACGAATTCCTGCAGGCGATCCCACTACTAAACGGTTACACGATAATAACGATCGACATTTAAAGTCAATAATGATCGGCATTTATCAAGTCAATAACGATCGATATTGATCAGGACAGTTACGATAATCATTAATCAAGGCAGTTACAATAAGCTCCCTCTATAAAAAGGATCCTCTAGATATGTTTACGCCAGATTCTGAAAATCCTTCTCTTCTCCTTAAAACTCTACTGAACTCCATACTGAGCACCCCATTCCTGTTGACTGGAGCTGATTTGATCGTCGGAGGGTCCTGTCAAAACCATCCTCCATCGGCTTTGGATGGTACTTTATTTTATACGTTCCCGGTGGCGACCTCATCGGCCTCCACTCCAACGGATTCCGACGACGACCAGATTCTGCGTCAACAGAAAATAATTCAAACCTAACAATGCTCCAAATTAAGGATTTCTAACAAACGACCGGACAAAAATAATACTCCTATTCTCACTGACAACCTTACAGGAAATTAAAAAAATAAAACGGGCAAAAAACCCTAGAAATCAAGAACATCCTAATTCAGCGAAGAAAACGCATTTGAAAAATTTCTAAATACCACCACCACAATTTGCAAACAAACTGAATCAACGAAATTGAACGGATCAAAACCAAAAATTCGTACGTAATAAAAAATAAGATAATTTAAGGGAACAATAGAGTCGCAGAACAAGAACAAGAATAAAATCTGAGAGGAATCCCGACCTGCTCGGCAGCACCAAGACCGGTGCCCTCCTTCCACCCGCATTTCTTGAGTAGCTGCATAAATCAGATGCATCGAATGTTAGATTGGGGCGAGAGAAGAGTAGGAGACAAGCAAGAACCCTAACGAGAAAGAGGAAGGCAGACCTGAAAGCCAACGTTGGAGGAATCGATTGCTTGAGAGCTGGAACCCAACTCCTCGTCCCCCATGGCGATGATATGTTGTTCTTCGCTACCCGTCGGCAGCGAGAGGTTGCGCGTCCCGCCGGATTGCCGATTTGTTTATATACGTCACCGGACGGTTCACGTTCCTAGATCATGGTCGGCGAACACAGGGTATGACGCAAGGGGGCGCCGGTTACATGGACACAGACGGCTTTTCTGCCACGTGGGGAAAAGTAATTGGCGTATCTTGTAGGGTTGGGGTGGGTTTTAGGGGAGTTGCCGACCCAGTTTCTCGGGCGGCCATCATGCAGATTTATCGGAGCGGAGAATCTGATTTGTTTTTTATTTTTGGATTTTTTTTAAAATTAATTTTGAGCTAGGTTTATAAAATATTTACTTAAATAGGATTTTGATGGATCCTTAAATCGTTGGTTGTGCTGATCAGGTTTACAAATGGACCGGGCTAGAATAGGGCATATTTGATTGCGGCATGATCCGGTTTTATATTTGGGTTATAATCTTAGATCTAGACCAAATCCATTAGCTGAAAGAATTAAGTAGGATCGGGTCGAGGAAAAGGATTTTGGACCCAACGGATCATTTTCGGAGGCTTGGATTCAGCTATTCCTTGTTAACTAAAACATAATATTTGATAATAAAATCAACTAATCAAAAATAAAATCAACTAAAAAGGGATAACTTAAATTTGAATTTTCATTACAAACTTTTAATTTCATCAAAGTAATTGATCGTTCTTAAATTTATAAATTATAATTTTTTAATATTATATATTGAAATATTTTGAAATATTATAAATAAGAATCCATTAAAATAACCAATGAAAAATAAATGTTTAAATATAATTAACTAAAAATAAATGAAAGGATGGAGTTTTTGAGATGAAAAAGAGAGGAATAAATTTTAAATGAGAGTTCATTCAATAAATTAAAAATGATATTTAGAGTAAAGAAGAAAAAAATTTATAATATTTGGGTTTTTAGGTTGGATTGGATCAAGTTCAGATTAGATATATTTTTTTTGATTTAAATTAGACCTAGATGATATATGAATTATATTGGATCTGGTCCAATGAAAAAATATAAGACCCAGGCCAAACCTAAAATTTGGATTAAGTTAAATTTTACACAACTCCCATAGGTCTTCAAATATGGATTAGGTTAGATATAATTAGTTCAGTATTAGGTTAGCTCGCAAGTCAACCTACAAATCTTTAGATGTAGCACTGGCCAAAGTGTGACCCTGGTAGTAGCCTCATTAGTTTTATAAATAAAAAAAAAGACTCATTGTACCCACGAATTATGATTTACTAGCATAAGACCCATGCTATACTACGGGGTTTAACAAATAGAAGATAAAGTCCTCAAAAAAAAATTTCTTAATCTTTAGCATCTTCAAAATGTTTGGCAAAATTGCATAGATATAAAAAAAAAAAAAAAATTGAAAATATGATCAAATTATAAAAATTTTATCAAGATAAAAAGAAGAATATAATGATAAAATACCTTGAACGTAATTTTTTCATTTGCAGTATTGTTGGTGACTTCCTGTATGGATAATAAAAATTAATCATGTTTCTTTCTTTGAAATAAAATTTTGGATAAATCAAAATATATTACGGACTTGTTCTTCATAAGGTGTAGTTTCCTGAAAAAAGTTCATGCGAACATCTTTTTCTAAAGTTGAAAAAGTATGTCTGTCCATCACTTGAGACGTAGACAATCCAGCTGTAGAACTTTCAAGTAAATTGATTGATTCAAATTCACTCTCTTAAAAAATATTTGTCATCTTGAAAGTATGATTATTATCATCGAAACTTTGTAATCCAAAAATAATTTGGAAGATATAGATAACATCAAGACTTTTTCTGATCACAGTTGGAAGAGTGAATCTATCATATCCATTGCAAGATTAATCACCGGAATACCTATCAACTACCATGCTAATTTTCCAAATATAATAAAATTTGCTGTTCCAATAACATCTTCAACAACAACATTCAATTTATACTTAATAAATTAAGATGAATGATTTTTTTTATATTTAAAAAATATATATGTATTTAAATAGAAAAAATGATAATTGAGAAGGTATATTGATGATACTATGGTATTGAAGGTTGATCATAAGACTTGATGGCAGTTTTGCAATTATAGCGTGTTTTGTACCATCATTGATGAGAAGTGTCGATGTCCTTAAGATTAACTTTGTATGTAAATTTTATCCCTAAAAAAAAATAAATATTTCAAGTTTTAGAAAAAGAATATTATAGTTTATCGATTATATTAAATAATATTTTAAAATTTTATAGATCTAATTTTAATAAATCTGTAATTATTTTTCTATTTGTGGCAGCTTCACATTGAGGATTGATAACAATATGCTGTTTCTTTCTGCAAATTCAATCGAGATAACCGGTGTTTGCATCCTATATGTACATTTATGATTATACCTAAATTACTATGTTTAGTTGTTATATTTTTTTAGAGCATAATATTAATTTTTTCGTATCTTTACCTATTTCAATACTCCATGATTTCTTATGTCTGTATATCCATATAGAATTTTGATGTTGATGCATCACAGCACGTTGATAAGCATATTTTTTTTATAGATATAAATAATATAAAATATTTAAATAATAATTAAATTTTTTATAATAAATTATATTATAAAACAAAAATTATTTTTATACGTCCGGACATGCCCACCAAAATAATGATAATTTCCATCTCTCTCTCGTGCGCGTGCGGATAACATCTTTATTAATTTTCTCTTCATATTTGGCCCATAAAATGATGGATACATTCTACATATTGAGGAATATATAAATAATTATAAAATTTTTGGTTGATGTATACGATAATCAAACTAAAATTCTGATCATAACTTTAAATTTGCTATTTCCAAGCTTCTTTTATAAACCATTTTTTGTTGGACAAAAGTTGGTTCGAGAGATCCAATGGCGATAATGTGACAAATAACTTTGTAAAATAAAATAAATGTAATCCATTCCTTTAAAAAGAAAGGGTAAAATTTGTTCATACCTATTAAATAAAGATCATTAAAACTTCTCTCCACCAATTTGTCAAAATTGATAAAATTAAAATTTTGAATTGGTATGGAGCCATCATCATCATCAATTTTCTGCATACCATCCATCTATTGATATAGATGATATTTTGATTGGCAGAAGCTCAGAAATTTTTTTGTTTAGTGCAATATTTTATTTAATATTTGACCTTAACTTTTATTAATTGTCATGATATAACATAATTTTAAAGAAAATTATTTTTTTATTGAAAATAAATGCCTATTTCGGTTCTGTTTTCTGCATTATGATGCAAGGAATATAAACTTTTGCGTCGATGTGATTACCTATAATAACCTTTGTTTTAATAACCTTTTCTGTTAAATGAGTTGTTATCAATCTTGTATTATTATAGGCCCTCCACATTGATTAATATTTTATAATAATATTATCAAAGTATCTTTTTTTAATTTCAACTCATAATGCGGAATACCATTAAACTTTAAAAAATTTAAAAAATTAACTAGATAAAGAACATCTTCGACTGTTGATATTTTACATATTATATTAGAACTTAAACACATCTTTCCTTCACCTGGAACTAGAAAAAGTAAATAACTATTTATTTCATTGGCTATTTCATAATGATAGCCCTTTCTTTTAGATATACTGCATCAGCAAAATTTTCCTCAAAATTTGAATAGACTTCTAAAGCAATATTTTGGATATGATCTATATTTGTTGTTATAGTAAATTATCTAGAATCTTGATCCGTGTTGGTTCAACCTCGTCTTGTTCTAATTTCATGGCAAGCATTTTTCCATCCCCAACTTTTAGAATTCAATTACTAAAATCAGCCAATGCTTTTGATGTTGTTATTTAATAATCACATATTTATTTTCAAAACAAAAATTTTGCAACTGTCCTATAAATACGATCAATTTATTGATACATCAACTATTTCTGCATTATTTCTGCCAACAATCGATAAAATTTATCTCAAATCTCCTCCAAAAAGTATAGTTTTTTTTGTCGAATGGTCTATCCTATTCATGCAAATCACTTTTCTATAGAATATTTTTTAATAATATGTCAAGTGCTTCAAAATAATTTTTATAATTTATTTGAGCTTCATTCCAAACCATCAAACTTGTAGATTTAATTAACTATGCAAATTGAATACCTTTTTTGATTTTGCATATAGAACATTTGTCAATTTAAATCGGTATTTAAACCTTGGTTGCGTAGTTCGTCTACCAAGTAATAAAAGTGATGCTATTCCTAAAGAAGCGCCAGTTAGCATAATTCTTTTCTTTGATCTAATTTTTAAAATGATCATTTGCTAAAGAAAAGTTTTACCTATTCCTCCATGATCATGTACAAAAAAAAGTCCACCTTTATTTTCACTGACAGCATCAAATACAGATTCATAGATATCTTTATGTTTTTGATTCAACTTTTTAAATAATGATGAACGTTCTTCCTATAGTTTATATATATTATTATGGATAAACCTCGCTCCTATCGAAGTTCAATATGATGATCAGTCTAATGCAACCGGCAGTTATGGAAAAGTTCCAATAGTTGAGCCTTAGCCGAACTTTTTCAACTGACCGAACTTCCCAGCGGCCGAGCCCAGTCGAACCTCTTCAATCGGTCGAACTCTTTAGTGGTCGAGTCTTAACCGAATTCCTTCAATCGATCGAATTTCTCAGCGGCCGAGCTTTATTCGAACTCCCGCGAGAGCCGAACTTCCTTCGCACTCCTTCAGTCGAATGCCTACAGAAGCCGAACTCTTTTCGGACTTCTTCAAGAGCCAGACTCCTCCCAGACATCTTCTTCGGTCGGACTTCTACGGGAGCCGAACTCCTAGATCCCTCCTTCAGTCGGACGCCTATGGGAGTTAAACTCCTTCCGGGCTCCTTCAGCTAGCATTCCTCTCGGGCGATCCTCTCTAGCCGTATTCTCTTTGAAAGTCCGAACTTCTCTGAAATGGGTATACGTCAAAGCTCTTCAACTCTCCATGCAGCTCCAAGTAGCTCAGTATCGGACGGCTGCAGCCGTCACCATCAGTCCACTGCAGACGACAACGATCTGCTATCGGACGGCGATGGCTGTCACCATCAATTTATTATAGACGGTGCTGCAGGCGGTGCCTCCCTCCGTGACTGACTCCGCCAGATCTCGAGCGGCCCACTACTAGGCAGCTGCAGCTGTCACCATCAATCCACCATAATCTCTGCCTATAAAAAGGGATCCTTCAGATATACTTTCTCTAAGCTCTAAGCTCTCCCCTCTAAAACTCTACCGAATTCATTCCTAAGCACTCCATTTCTATTGGCCAGAAGAGCTGACTTGATCGTCGGAGGATCCTACCGGAGCGACCACCACTAACTCCGGACGAAACTTTATTTTGTAGGTTACCAACGGCGATCTCGTCCTCCTCCACTCCAGCTCGTTCCGACGTCAACCAGATTCTGCGATAATAGAATTGGCGCTAGAGGAAGGGCCCTTTGCCTCTGAGGTTTCCTTGTTCTTAAAGGAGTGCTCAGCGACGACCTCTCTCTCTCCTCTCTAGAGATCTTCCTTCTTCCTCTCTAGAGTTTTTTTTCGAGAGAAAATGCCTCCTAGGAGAGCTTTAACCTGATGATCGGTGGCCTCCGTGGTCCGATCCCATCCAGATCCATCTGCTCCTGCTCTAGCTCCGGTAACTCAAGTTCTATCTGTAGCCACGGTAGATGCGGAGCAGTTCAACCTGCTTGTCCAATAGGTTCGTGGCCTCACAGAGGTGATGTAGGCCATGCATCGACAGGCCCCGGCACCGACTCAACTAGTGCAGGATTCTCTAGAGCCCTATGGTCTGGTCCAGAAATGGCTGACTTGGGCTACTCGACCTCCGATCTTCGAAAGAGAGAAGCAGAGGATGGAGGGCCCCTGCTCAGACCACGACTCGATCCAAGGGGAAGCTTCGTACCCATTCCACCAGAAAACCCTAAAGATCAAAGACCGTGAAGATCTCTTGGATTAAAGACTCTTAGAAATGAGCCGACGAATAAAAAAACTCTGTCACACTCCCCCCTCACATGATAATGACATTTGTACTGACCCTCCTTTTTCATAAAAAATTATATAGAAATCAATCACACCGAACTTTAAACTCCCATAGTTTGAGAGTTACGATGGGACCACCGATCCGATCGACCATCTGAAAGTCTTTCAGATAATGATGTTGCTTCACAGTGCGTCAGATGCTATTTTATGTCGGACTTTTCCCTCTATCCTTAAGGGAGTCGTCAGAAATTGATACTTGGTGCTTAAGCTGAGTACCATCTTATCGTTTGATCAGATGAGCCATCAGTTCGCAGTCCACTTCGTTAGTAGTCGACATTCGCACCAGGATTTGGATTTCCTGATGACCATCAGACAGAAGGAGGGAGAATCCATCTGAACTTATGTCATCTGATTTAATGCTGCCGCATTGGAGGTCCGAAACCTAGACTAATCAATCACTATGGCCGCTCTCAAGGGCGGCCTCTAAAAGAATGATTTGCTGTTCTCCTTAGAAAAAAAGTATCCCAGGGACTTTGTTGACATGCTAGCTCGAGCTGAAGGTTATGTCCGGGTTGAAGAGGCCTTCAAGGCCAAGGACGATGAAGCTGATGGTGAGTGGCGAATTGATGGATCGGACATGCCCGCTGAAGAAGAAAAGCCAAGTGAAGCTCGACCGCATTCCCAGATTTCTTCTGGGCGTAGGCGAGCCCGAGCTCCCCCCCGAGCTTGGGGTCGGGAAAGCTCCGATGGAAGGGCGCGCCGAGGTTCTCCTCAATGAAGATTTCATAACTACGCCCTCCTTAATGCTCCGAAAGTCTAGGTGCTGATGGAAATCAGGGAATAACTTTTGAGACTGGAGAAGATGCATTTCCGCTCCAGCAAGCGCAATCCCAATAAATTTTGCCTTTATTATTGTGACCACGGTCACGATACTGAGGAGTGCATCCAATTTTAGGACGAGATCGAAGAGCTCGTCAGGCAAGGTAGACTTGGCCGATTCCTACGGAGACAGCCTGAAGGATGGAAAGATCGACCGAGGGCATTACCACCAAGATGGAAGGACCAACAAGAAGATCGGCCGCCTCTCGATGTCATCAATACTATCTCGGGGGGACTTCAGTAAGGGAAGGCCAGCGGACCTGGGGGATCGGCGAAAAAATGAAGGACCAAGGAACCCATGACCTTTATCGAGACGGATGCCCAGGGGGTCCAGTTTTCGCACAATGATGCGATTGTAATCTCTTTGAACATTACCGACTATGATGTACGCCATATTTTAGTGGATAATAGAAGCTCGATCGACGTATTATTTTATGATGCTTTCTCGAAAATGTCCTTACCCAATGACTGCTTGGGGCCTATGAATTTTTCACTGATAGAATTCACTAGCAATGCCATACCAGTTGAGGGCATAATAACTTTAGCTGTGACTGCAGGACAACATCCGAAATTGGCTAAGACGTAGGTCGATTTTTTGGTCGTGAGTACTCCGTCTGTCTATAATGCTATTCTCGACTGACCTGGTCTAAACGCACTTCGGGCGGTGGTGTCAACCTACTATTTGAAGATGAAGTTTTCGATAAGTCATGGGATCGGAGAGGTCAAGGGAGATCAGGCTCTGGTAAGGCATTGCTACTCAATCGCCCTACATAAGGTAGGGCGTTCGACCTTTATCCTATTGACAGACTGGATGTCCGCGATGACCTTACTGAGGAGCGGGGCGAGCCTATGGAGGACCTCATCTCTGTACCTTTAAACAACGAGAATGTGGAGCACGCGGTGCAGATCGACTCTAACTTGGAAGATGAGGTTCGGGAGCAACTCGTTGCCTTCCTCAGGCGAAACACAGACATCTTTGCCTGGACCCCAATGGATATGCTGGGAATCGACGCCGAGGTCATGGAACATCAGCTGGCCGTTGATCTTAAGCATCGATCGATAAAAGAAAGGATGCGCCACCATGCCCCGGAGAGGCAGAAAGCAATCATCGAAGAAATAGATAAGCTCCTCAAAGTCGGATTCATTCGAAAGGTTAATTATTCGACTTGGGTCTCAAACGTGGTTCTCGTCAAAAAGACGAACAACAAGTGAAGGATGTGCATCGACTTCAAAAAACTGAACAAGGCCTATCCGAAGGATAGCTACCCTCTACCCAGGATTGATCAACTGGTGGATGCGACCTCGGATCACAAGCTCCTCATCTTAATGGATGCCTTCTCCGATTATAACCAGATATGGATGGCGCCTGAGGATGAGGAGAAAACCGCTTTTGTTATTGATGGTGGTCTTTATTGTTACAGGGTCATGTCCTTTGGACTAAAAAATGCAGAGACAACATACCAGCATTTGATCAATAAGATCTTCAAGAAGTAGATCGGTCGAAACATGAAGGTATACGTGGATGATATGCTTATCAAATATTGAGCTTCTACAGACCACCTCGCTGATCTTGAAGAGACCTTCGGCACACTCAAGAAACACAAGATGAAACTGAATCCGATCAAGTGCGCCTTTGGTGTGACCTCCAGAAAGTTTTTAGGATTTAAGGTGTCGAGGCACAGGATTGAAGCAAACTTCGAGAAAGTCTAGGCCATTTAAAAGATGATCGCTCCAAAAATGATCAAAGAGGTCTAGCGCCTGACTGAAAAAGTGGTGTCCCTAAATCGATTCGTTTCAAGGTCGGCCGAATAATGTATGCCCTTTTTCTGAGTTCTCAGGCAACCAAAGAACTTTTGCTAGATGACGAAGTGCCAACGAGCATTTGAGGAGCTTAAAAACTATCTCGGCTCACCCCCACTACTGGCAAAGTCCGAACTCGAAGAAGAATTATTTCTATACCTAGCAGTCTCCTTGGTGGCCCTGATGGTAGTCCTAGTCAAGGAAGAAGCGAAGATGCAGTGATCGATCTACTACGTAAGTCAGATCCTGAGGGATGCAGAGGTTAGGTACTCTAGGCTAGAAAAACTGATTTACTCTCTTCTAATTGCTGCCAGGAGACTCCGACCTTACTTTCAGGGGCACACCATAACAGTTCTTACGGATCAACCAATAAAAGCAATCCTTCATCGAACGGATGCTTCCGAGAGAATCGCAAAATGGACGATCGAGCTCACAAAGTTTGACATCAACTATCGACCTCGGTCATCGATCAAAGCCTAGATATTGATAGATTTTGTGTTAGAATGTACCATTCCAGTTGAAGCCGAGCTTGAATAGAACGAGACCGATGCCCTACTATCACGATCGAACCTCCCCGAGGAAAGTGCCAATCTTTTCAAAGGCTTTTGGGCTCTACACGTAGATGGTTCATCCAACTCCATTGAAGCTAGTGCGAGGTTGGTCTTGGTCAGTCCTGAGGGAGTCATCGTCGAATACGTACTACGCTTCGAATTCTCTATGATTAACAATGAGGTCGAATATGAAGCACTGATCATCGGATTAAAAATAATAAGAAAATTAAAAGTAGATCGACTTCAAATCTACAGTGATTCTCAGTTGATGGTCGACTAAGTTAATAGCAGCTACGAAGCATGGGAGGAAAGCATGGTGAGATACCTTAGAAAAGTGAAGGATTTGACTCCGGCCTTCGACAGTTTTGGCATTCGACAGATTTTGAGTGCAGAAAATGCAAGAGCCGATCTTCTCTCTAAGTTGGCCACTTTAGCTGGTGCGAACACCAGAGCTAATAGAAGTCGGCAACATAATTTAAATTCAATTTGGATTGAAGAAGCCATATTAGAATAACTCTACTTCAGTTATTTTATTCTAGTTCTTTTGATTTAATCAATTAGTTCTTTTGATGCATTTAGTTTTGGATCCATAGGACCATACTTGGGTTTATTTTGGATTGAGCCTTATTTGAAAAGAGACCATCATAAAGAAGCAAGTTTGATCCACGTCATCTTTGGAGCCACCACCCTCCACACGCCTAGGGAGGAAATACACACGCCAGCATGTGCCATGCCCAAGGATCCTCATGCCAAGTTGTGCCAGGCATCAAGCGCCCACATGGAGTTCCTTTTCTTCCCTAGGATTCCTTAAGAGTTCTTGATTTCTTACTTATTTTGTTAAAAGACTGATTTCTTTTCTATGATTTCATAAAAGATAGATATGATATATTATTGTATTTGGAAATCATATATAATATTTTACTTTTTTATTGGGAGGGTTGATTTTTTCTTATAAAGAAAATAGGATTTCTAAAGAAATAGGACCCCTAGGATCCAATATAAGTCCATATATCTTTCATGAATGAGACAATGAATGAATGAATCAATTTATAATTTTCACAAACACTTATGTTGGTCGCTCCAAGAGGGAGAGGGTGTGAGACCAAAAATCGTCCCACGAGGAAAGGATGTGAGGCCCACCTTTTTCTAACTCTTTAATCTTCATTTTCTTGAGATTCAGTGTTCCTACGACTCCGATTCGTCTTCACCATCTACCTACATAAGCCTATTCTATCAAAAAAAGATCTGTCTCCTCCAAGATTTTTATCTATCATGCAGAGAGAGAAAGAGTGATCTATTATTCTATAGATCAAATGTTGACAAGGACCTTCGTTCCTTCTCAACTGATCTTTAATTTTTTTTACTTATTTTTTTTAGATCTAATGTTGGTAAAGACTCAGTTCTTTATCAATAGATCTACTTGGTTAAAAGATTAAGAGCCCTAATCAGGATAGTTTCTTAACTACCACGATCCGGATTCTTCTTATCTTTTTTTTTAGATTTCTTGCAGGCTTAATTTTTTGCCATCCTTCATTCCATTTATATATTTTTTTTTGCAGTTATTCATGAACATGTTTAATTTCTGCTATCTATCTATTTACTTTATTATTGCTAGTTATTTACTGATCTCTCAATGGTATTCATCAGCATCATTTAGATTGATCCTGCTTTGGTCCCATGTCAATCAGTCACATCTCCTGAGTAGAGTATAGACAACTATACTATCTGTCCTAGAAATAATGTGCCACGATCAGACGTGATTTATTGTTGATGAATGAAAGAAAGCTTTGTGTTTTCTTTTCTTTTTTTTTAGGCTATCCCACATTAATTTGGTATCAAAGTCGGATTGATTAGGGCTTTAGTTTAAATTCTATAATTTAAAATTCCTGCAAGTTAAGTTTTAATAATTTAAATTTCATAATTTACTTTTCAATATTTTTTTTATTGCATCTTATTTCTGCATCCTGGACTTGCATGACCACTAGATTAGGTATCCAGTACCAACGTCTTACTTTCTCATCCAGTACCAACATGGATCCCAATATAACAGCCAATATTAATGTCCCGACTGAGAAGTTTGATGATATAAAAGATTTTATGAAAATCATGAGTGAAAGAATAATAGTACTAGAAGAAGTTAGGTAAAGATAATCTGAACCTGAGTCTCCCCAATTACCTATAGGATAGAGAAGAAGGAACCTCGACCTAGATCGACCTATAGCAGCACGCTCCCATCATAACCAATTCGATCAGGATGAGCATGTCCTTAGGAATGTAAAGATCGAAGCCCCAAGTTTTGATGGTTGTCTAGATTCGAGAGAGTACCTAGATTGGAAATCGAGCATGGATCACTATTTTGGATGCTATGAAATGTTTGAAGCAAGAAGAGTTAGGTTTGCTAGGATGAAATTGGTTAGGCAAGCCCGACTTTATTGGAAAAGTGTTGAACGTCTTCTCAACCAGAGAAGACAAGATCTGATAGAAATCTAGGATGAAATAAAGGAGAAACTTAGAGAAAATACCTCTCCACCTCCTACCAACAAAGACTTTTAGATCAGTGGCAAAGACTTACTCAAAAAAATAGATCAGTCATAGAGTACATCATGAGATTTGATGAGTACCTCATGAGATGTGGAGTAATTGAAGATAGGATTGTTACCTTGTCTAGATTTAGAGCTGGATTACGAGAAGATATCCAGCGTGAGCTCATTTTGTGAGAGGTAACCATGTTAGAACAAGCTTATCAACTTGTCCTAGACTTTGAGATATTTTCTAGGTATTCGACCATCCGTCGTCTTGAACCTTGCCGAGTAACTCTTGGATCGAGATCCAATACTATCCAGACTCCTAGTAATGGACCTCCACCTACAAATTCTATTATAAAAAATGAAGATAAAGAAAAAAGAGTTGTAGGAGAGTTATCTAAGGAAAGTAGTTCTCGATCCCACTGCTTCAAGTGCCATGGTTACGGTCATTTTGCTGCACAATGTCCCAACCGATCATTATTTATGAAAGAATTAGAAGAGAAAACTCTAGAAGATATTGAGGAAAAAGTTTATGAAGCTGATCCAGACTTAGCCAAGCAGTTTGAGAGTATTGAGGAAGTCCTAGATTTTGTTGCACCAGAGTCAGACCTTAGGCTTGGAGTCGTTAGGTATGTTCTAGCACAGACTAAGGAGAGTGAAGATTGGCATAGGACTTCTATTTTCCATACCTTTATAAAATTTAGTGATAAAATTTATAGATGATCATTGATAGCGGTAGCTGTATCAACGCCATCTCTACCGACATGGTTAAGCGATTAGGATTAGCTCCTATAGATCATCCCAGTCCATACCGCGTGTCTTGGATAGATTCCTCCTTTATTTCCATCAAACTTAGATGCCGTGTTTCCATCCAACTCCATTCTTATCAGGATCATGTTTGGTGCGATGTCTTACCCATGGAAGTTGAAAGTATCATATTAGGTCGGCCTTGGCTGTTTGATAATGATGTTATGATTTATGGCCGAACCAACTCCTATAGTTTCACTCATAAGAGTAAGAAGATCACGATCAATCCTTTCCTATCTAAGGCTACCAATAGAAAGATAGATGATGGACCAAAAGAAAACATCAAAAAGAAAAGCCTTCATCTGATAGGTGCTAAGGAATTAGAGATGACCATGAGTAAAGGATCATCAGTTTGGATGATTGCTGCGAGAAAAGTTCGTGAGGACCCTAAGATAGATCATCCCAAGGAAGTAGTTCATGGATATCAACCTAGAAAATTAATAGACCTTATCCCACTACCCATGCATGCTAGAATTTTTGAATCTGCAGAGTCATTTTCATAGCATGTCAAGAGTTTACATAAAAAGATCAGCAACTAAATTAGTATTAGTAATAAAGTTTATAAACAGAATGCAGATTCTCATCGACGTGCCCAAGAGTTTGCGGAAGGAGACTATGTGATGGTTCAAATGAGGCCTGAATGATTTCCACCAAGAACCGTCAAGAAGTTACATGCTCGAGGAGTAGGTCCATTTAAGATTTTAAAGAAGATTGGACCAAATATGTATGTTGTGGACTTACCTTCTGATTTTGGGATTAGCTCTATTTTTAACATTGTAGATCTCGTCGCCTATAAAGAGCCAACTTGGATATCTAGTGAGCCATTTGAGCTTGAACCAACCTTTGAGAGAGAGCCTATTCCTGAATGTCCACCAGCTAAAATGTCAAAGCATGATCAGATTGAGAGAATTTTAGATGAGCAGATCATCTCCATCCGGAGTCGAGGCTATCGGTGGTACTTAGTTAGATGGCAAAGTCGATCGAAGTTCGAGGATACCTGGATCACTCGAGAAGAGCTGCAGCGTATTGATCCTGATTTGCTTGAGCGTCATCAGAGCAAAATCGACCCCCACTCGACCAGGTCGAGTTCTCCCCATCCTAAGAGAATTGGTGCGGACACCAGAGCCAACAAAAGTTGGCAACATAATTTAAATTCAATTTGGATTGAAGAAGCCATATCAGAATAAGTCTACTTCAGTTATTTTGTTTTAGTCCTTTTGATTTAATCAATTAGTTTTTTTGATGCATTTAGTTTTGGATCCATAGGACCATACTTGGGTTTATTTTGGATTGAGCCTTATTTGAAAAGAGACCATCATAAAGAAGCAAGCTTGGTCCACGTTATCTTTGGAGCCACCACCCTCCACATGCCTAGGGAGGAAATACACATGCTAGCATGTGCCATGCCCAAGGATCCTCATGCCAAGTTGTGCCAGGCATCAAGCGCCCACATGAAGTTTCTTTTCTTCCCTAGGATTTCTTAAGAGTTCTTGATTTTTTACTTATTTTGTTAAAAGGCTGATTTCTTTCCTATGATTTCATAAAAGATAGATATGATATATTATTGTATTTGGAAATCATATATAATGTTTTACTTTTTTGTTGGAAGGATTGATTTTTTTTTGTAAAGAAAATAGGATTCCTAAAGAAATAGGACCCCTAGGATCTTATATAAACTCATATATCTTTCGTGAATGAGATAATGAATGAATGAATCAATTTATAATTTTCATAAATACTTGTGTTGGTCACTCCGAGAGGGAGAGGGTGTGAGATCCAAAATCGCCCTACGAGAGGAGGGTGTGAGGCTCCATCTTTTTCTATCTCTTTAATCTTTATTTTCTTAAGATTCAGTATTCCTACGATCCTGATTCGTCTTCACTATCTACCTACATAAGCCTATTCCACCAAAAGAAGATCTGTCTCCTCCAAAATTTTTATCTATCATGTAGAGAGAGAAAGAGTGATCTATTATTCTACAGATCAAACGTTGACAAGAACCTTCATTTCTTCTCAACTGATCTTTAATTTTTTTTACTTAATTTTTTTTAGATCTGATGTTGGTAAAGATCCAGTTCTTTATCGATAGATCTGCTTGGTTAAAAGATTAAGAGCCATAATCAGGGTAGTTTCTTAACTACCACGATCCGAATTCTTCTTATCTTTTTTTTGGATTTTTTGCGGGCTTAATTTTTTACTATCTTTCATTCCATTTATATTTTTTTTTATAATTATTCACGAGCATGTTTAATTTCTGCTATCTGTCTATTTACTTTATTATTACTAGTTATTTACTGATCTCTAAAATGACATTCATCAGCATCATTTAGATTGATCGTGCTTTGGTCCCATGTCAATCAGTCATGTCTCTTGAGTAGAGTATAGGTAACTATACTATCTATCCTAAAAATAACGTACCACGGTCGGACGTGATTTATTATTGACGAATGAAAGGAAGCTTTGTATTTTTTTTTTAGGCTGTCCCGCATTGATTTGGTATCAGAGCTGGATTGGTTAGGGCTTTAGTTTAAATTCTGCAATTTAAAATTCCTGTAAGTTAAATTTTCATAATTTAAATTTCATAATTTATTTTTTAGTATTTTTTTTTTTATTGCATCTTATTCCTGCATCCTGGACTTGCATGACCACTAGATCAGTTATCCAGTACCAACATCCTACTTTCTCATCCAGTACCAACATGGATCCCAATACAGCAGCCATCATTAATACCTTGACTGAGAAATTTGATGATATGAAAGATTTTATGAAAACCATGAGTGAAAGAATAACAGTACTAGAAGAAGCTAGGCAAAGATAGAATCCGAGTCTCCCCAACTACCTATAGGATAGAGAAGAAGGAACCTCGACCTAGATCGACCTATTGCAGCATGCCCCCATCATAACCAATTCGATCAGGATGAGCATGTCCTTAGAAATGTAAAGATCGAAGTCCCAAGTTTTGATGGTTGTCTAGATTCGAGAGAGTACCTAGATTGGGAATCGGACATGGACCACTATTTTGGATGGTATGAAATATCTGAAGCAAGAAGTGTTAGGTTTGCTAGGCTGAAGTTGGTTAGGCAAGTTCGACTTTATTGGAAAAGTGTTGAACGTCTTCTCAATCATAGAAGATAAGATTCGGTAGAAACTTGGGATGAAATGAAGGAGAAACTTAAAGAAAAATACCTCCCCACCTCCTACCAACAATGACTTTTAGATCAGTGGCAGAGAATTACTCAAAAAAATAGATCAGTCATAGAGTACATCACGAGATTTGATGAGTACCTCATGAGATGTGGAGTAACTAAAGATAAGATTGTTATCTTATCCAAATTTAGAGTTGGATTATGAGAAGATATCCAGCGTGAACTCTTTTTGTGAGAGGTAACCACGTTAGAATAAGTTTATCAACTTGCCCTAGACTTTGAGAGATTTTTTAGGTATTCGACCATCCATCATTTGAACCTTGCCGAGTAACCCCTTCTGGATCGAGACCCAATACTACCCAGACTTCTAGTAATGGACCTCCATCTATAAATCCTATTATGAGAAAAGAAGATAAAGAAAAAAGAGTTGCAGGAGAGTTATCTAATAAAAGTAGTTCTCGATCCCACTGCTTCAAGTGCCATGGTTACGGTCATTTTGCTGCACAATGTCTGAACCGATCATTATTTATAGAAGAATTAGAAGATAAAACTCTAGAAAATATTGAGGAGGAAGTTTATGAAGCTGATCCAGACTTAGCCGAGCAGTTTAAGAGTACTGAGGATATCCTAAGTTTTGTTGCACCAGAGTTAGACCTTAGGCTTGAAGTCGTTAGGTATGTTCTAGCACAGACTAATGAGAGTGAAGACTGGCGTAGGACTTCTATTTTTCATACCTTCATAAAATTTAGTGATAAAATTTGTAAGGTGATCATTGATAGCAGTAGCTGTATCAACGCCATCTCCACCGACACGGTTAAGTGATTAGGATTAGCTCCTATAGATCGTCCCAGCCCATACCGTGTGTCTTGAAAAGATTCTTCCTTTATTCCCATTAAACTTAGATGTCGTGTTTTCATTCAGCTCCATTCTTATCAGGATCATATTTGGTGCGATGTCTTACCCATGAAAGTCGGAAGTATCATATTAGGTCGGCCTTGGCTGTTTGATAATGATGTTACGATTCATGGCCAAACCAACTCCTATAGTTTCACTCATAAGGATAAGAAGATTACGATCAATCTTTTCCTATCTAAGGCTACCAATAGAAAGATAGATGATGGACCAAAAGAAAACATCAAAAAGAAAAGCCTCCATTTAATATGTGCTAAGAAATTAGAGATGACCGTGAGTAAAGAATCATCAATTTGGATGATTGCTGTGAGAGAAGTTCGTGAGGACTCTAAGATAGATCATCCCAAGAAAGTAGTTCATGGATATCAACCTAGAAAATTAATAGACCTTATCCCACTGTCCATGCATGCTAGAAGTTTTGAATTTATAGAGTCATTTGCACAGCATGTCAAGAGTTTACATAAAGAGATGAGTAAAAAAATTAGTATTAGTAATAAAATTTATAAACAGAATGCAGATTCTCATCGACATGCCCAAGAGTTTGCGGAAGAAGACTATGTGATGGTTCGAATGAGGTCTGAACGATTTCCACCAGAAACCGTCAAGAAGTTACATGCTCGAGAAGCAGGTCTATTTAAGATTTTAAAGAAGATCGGACCAAATGCGTATGTTGTGGACTTATCTTCTGATTTTGGGATTAGCTCTACTTTTAACGTTGCAGATCTCGTTGCCTATAAAGAGCCAACTTGAATACCTAGTGAGCCATTTGAGCCTGAACCAACCTTTGAGAGAGAGCCTATTCCTGAATGTCCATCGACCAAAATGTCAAAGCATGATCAGATTGAGAAAATTTTGGATGAGCAGATCATCTCCACCTGAAGTCGAGACTATCAACGATACTTAGTTAGATGATGAGGTCGACCGAAGTTCAAGGATATCTGGATCACTCGAGAAGAGCTACAGTGTATTGATCCCGATTTGCTTGAGCGTGACTAAAGCAAAATCAACCCCCACTCGATAGGGTCGAGTTCTCTCCACCCCATGAGAATTGGTGCGGACACTAGAGCCAATAGAAGTTGGTAACATAATTTAAATTAAATTTGGATTGAAGAAGCCATATCAAAATAACTCTACTTCAATTATTTTGTTTTAGTTCTTTTGATTTAATCAATTAGTTCTTTTGATGCATTTAGTTTTGGATCCATAGGACCATACTTGGGTTTATTTTGGATTGAGCCTTATTTGGAAAGAGACAATCATAAAAAAGTAAGCTTGGTCCACGTCATCTTTGGAGCCACCACCCTCCACATGCCTAGGGAGGAAATACACATGCCTGCATATGCCGTGCCCAAGGATCCTCATGCCAAGTTATGCCAGGCATCAAGCACCCACATGGAGTTTCTTTTCTTTCCTAGGATTTCTTAAGAGTTCTTGATTTCTTACTTATTTTGTTAAAAAGCTGATTCTTCCTTATGATTTCATAAAAGATAGATATGATATATTATCGTATTTGGAAACCATACATAATGTTTTACTTTTTGTTGGGAGGGTTGATTTTTTTTTGTAAAGAAAATAGGATTCCTAAAGAAATAGGACCCCTAGGATCCTATATAAACCCATGTATCTTTCATGAATGAGACAATCAATGAATGAATCAATTTACAATTCTCATAAATACTTATGTTGGTCGCTCCGAGAGGGAGAGGGTGTGAGATCCAAAATTGCCCCACGAGGAGAGGGTGTGAGGCCCATCTTTTTCTATCTCTTTAATCTTCATTTTCTTGAGATTTAGTATTCCTACGATTCCGATTCGTCTTCACCATCTACCTACATAAGCCTATTCCATCAAAAGAAGATTTGTTTCCTCCAAGATTTTTATCTATCATGCAAAGAGAGAAAGAGTGATCTATTATTCTATAGATCAAACATTGACAAGGACCTTCATTTCTTCTCAACTGATCTTCATTTTTTTTACTTATTTTTTTTAGATCTGATGTTGGTAAAGACCCAGTTCTTTATTGATAGATCTGCTTGGTTGAAAGATTAAGAGCCATAATCAGGATAGTTTCTTAACTACGACAATCCAGATTCTTCTTATCTTTTTTTTGGATTTCTTGCGGGCTTAATTTTTTGCTATCCTTCGTTCCATTTATATTTTTCTTTTTATAATTATTCATGAGCATGTTTAATTTTTGCTATTTATCTATTTACTTTATTATTGCTAGTTATTTATTGATCTCTAAAATGGCATTCATCAGCATCATTTAGATTGATTGTGCTTTGGTCCCATGTCAATCAGTCACGCCTCCTGAGCAGAGTATAGGCAACTATACTATCTGTCCTGAAAATAATGTGCCACGGTCGGACGTGATTTGTTGTTGACGAATGGAAGAAAGTTTTTTATTTTCTTATTTTTTTAGGCTATCTCGCATCATCAGCCCCAGCCGAACTACCGAAAGAAGTATTTTTGGAGATTCTAAAGTGCCCAAGCCCAGGGGAATCCCAGATCATTCTGCAGACAGAATTCGAATCAAGCTGGATTGACCCGTTGGTCACCTACCTCAAGGAGGGAGTCCTTTCTCATGATCCGAAAGAAGCTCGAAAACTCAGGAATCAAGCCTCTCGGTATGTTTTGTACGAGGGCATGTTGTATAAGAGGTCATACTCGCTCCCGCTGTTAAGATGTCTCTGACCTTCAGAGGCCAACCTCGTGTTGTGGGAGATGCACGAGGGACTCTGTGGAAATCACATAGGAGCCAGGTCTCTATCACAAAAACTACTTCGACAAGGGTACTATTGGCCGACCTTATTTCATGACTCTGTGGAGTATGTTAAGAAATGCGACCGCTATCAGAAGAACACAAACGTACAAAGACAGCCGGCCTCCGAGCTTACTTTGCTAAGTGCACCTTGGTCATTTGTGCAATGGGGAATGGACATACTTGGTATTTTCTCGATGGCATTCAGACAGCGAAAGTTCCTCTTGGTCGTGATCGACTATTTCATCAAGTGGGTCGAAGCCGAACCACTAGCGAAGATTATCGAGATCAAGGTATAGAACTTCGTCTGAAAGTTGATAATCTATCAGTTCGATCTGCCTCGAACCCTCATAACCGATAATGGATGGTAGTTCACTGGGGTGAGGTTCGTCGAGTTCTGTGGAAACCTAAACGTCTTCCATCACTTCACATTAGTGGCTCACCCATAGGCCAATGGAGAAGCTGAAGTGACCAACCGGACTCTACTGCAAGGCATCAAGATGAGGCTCGACAGAGCAAAGAAGATCTGGGTGGACGAACTCTACCACATCCTCTAGGCGTACCGAACTACACAAAGATTGCTGACTGGAAAAACACCATTCTTCTTGACCTTTGGCATAGAGGTAGCCATTCTGATTGAACTTAAGCTTCCATCAGCACGAGTCATGGCCTTTAACGAGCAGCACAATCTATAGGACCTCAGAGTTAACCTCGACCTGCTGGAAGAAAAAAGAAAGGAAGTCCACATCTGGATGGCAGCCTATAGATGGAAGGTGGCCTAGTACTACAACTCCAGAGTTTGAAGTAAGACATTCAGGATAGAAAACTTAGTGCTCCGATGAGTCACAATCTCTCAACCTCAGAGCCAGGAGAAGCTCGTCCCAAACTGGGAAGGTCCGTATGAAGTGGTGGAGGTCATCCAGCCCGAAACTTATCGTCTGAAGAAGCTCGGAGGGATAATGCTTTCACAACTTTGGAACTTAGAAAACCTGAGGATGTATTACCAGTAATCTACTTTTAATAAAACTCCTTCATTTCAGCATTACTATTTTCTGATGCAAGAACTATGTGATGATAGAAAAGAAATGATTGAAAGTGGCCATATTGGGAACATGAGGAG
Organism: Cocos nucifera; assembly: GCA_006176705.1. NCBI lineage: Eukaryota > Viridiplantae > Streptophyta > Magnoliopsida > Arecales > Arecaceae > Cocos > Cocos nucifera. The sequence continues at coordinate 1,093,419 of QRFJ01000321.1, forward strand.
AACCTCATCCTAATATGAGCAAAGTCGAAGATCGAGCTTCGAGGTCTTTGCCTACAGGAGATAAGATCTTCCCTGAGTCAACCTCGACTGTAGGAGATAAGATCTCCCCCGAGCTTTAACCTCGACTGCAGGAGATAAGATCTCCCCCAAGCCAACCTTGGCTGTAGGGGATAAATCTCCCTCGAGCTTCAACCTCGACTGCAGGAGATAAGATCTCCCCTGAGCCAACCTCGGCTGTAGGAGATAAGATCTCCTCCGAGCATCCGAGTCAACCTCGACTGTAGGAGATAAGATCTCCTCCGAGCTTCAACCTTAGCTGCAGGAGATAAGATCTCCCCCGAGCCAACCTCGACTACAGGAGATAAGATCTCCCCCAAGCTTTAACTTCGATTGTAGGAGATAAGATCTCCCCCGAACCAACCTCGACTGTAGGAGATAAGATCTCCTCCAAGCACCCGAGTCAACCTCGGTTAGAGATAAGATCTCTTCTGAGCAACCGGACCAACCTCGACTGCGAAAGATAAGATCTCCCCCGAGGAGCTCAACCTTCAACCTCGGCTGCAGGAGATAAGATCTTCTCCAAGGAGCTCAACCTTCAACCTCGACTCGACTATAGGAGATAAGATCTTACTTGAGCCAACCTCAGTTGTAGGAGATAAGGTCTCCTCCGAGCTTCAACCTTGACTAAAGAGATCTTCTTCGAGCCAATCTTGGCTGTAGGAGATAAGATCTCTTTCAAGTGATCAGACCAACCTCGACTGCAGGAGATAAGATCTCCCCCGAGGAGCTCAACCTTCAACCTTGGCTATAGGAGATAAGATCTCTTTCGAGAAGCTCAACCTTCAACTTTGGCTGGAGATGAGATCTCTCCCGAGCTTCAACCTGAACTGGCATAGAGTCCTTAAGAGGACTTCAATAGTCGCCTCTTTTATACTCCCTTCCTTCGAGTTTCGAACTCGAAAGTGGAGGGACTATTATTGGAGATAAACCTTGCTCCTATCGAAGTCCAATCTGATGATCAGCCTAATGCAACCGACAGTCATGGAAGAGCTCCAGCGATCGAGCCTTAGCCAAACTTCTTCAACCGATAGAACTTCTTAGCGATCGAGCCCAGTCAAACTTCTTCAACTGGCCGAACTCTCCAGTGGTCGAGCCCAGTCGAACTCCTTCAATCGACCGAACTCTCCAGCAACCGAGCCTAACCGAACTCCTTCAATCGATCGAACTCTCCAATGATCGAGTCTTAGCCGAATCCCTTCAATCGATCAAATTTCTCAGTGGTCGAGCTTCATTCGAACTCCCACGAGAGCCGAACTCCCTCCGCACTCCTTCAATTGGATGTCTACAGAAGCAGAACTTTTTTCGAACTTTTTTTTGATCGAACTTCTCCAGGAGCCAAACTCCTCGCAGACATCTCCTTTGGTCGAACTTCTCCAGGAGCCAAACTCCTCTCAGACATCTCCTTCGACCAGACTTCTACGGGAGCCGGACTCCTGGATCCCTCCTTCAGTCGGACGCCTACGGGAGCCGAACTCCTTCCGAACTCCTTCAGCTAGCATTCATCTCGGGCAATTCTCTCTAGCCGTATTCCCTTTGGGAATCCAAACTTCTCCAAAATGGGTATACGTCAAAGCTCTTCAACCCTCCATGCGGTCCCGAGTAGCTCAGTATCGGACGGCTGCGGTCGTCACCATTAGTTCGCTGCAGGTGATAACGACCCACTATCGGACGATGATGGCTGTCACCATCAATCTATTACAGATGGTACTACAGACGGTGCCTTCCTCCATGACTGACTCCATCGGATCTCGAATGATCCACTATCAGGCAGCTACAGCTATCACCATCAATCCGCTACAAATTTCATCTATAAAAAGGGATCCTCCAGATATGCTTTCTCTAAGCTCTAAGCTCTTTCCTCTAAAACTCTGTCGAACTCATTCCTAAGCACTCCATTTTTATTGGTCAAAAGAGCTGACTTGATCATCAAAGGGTTCTATCGGAGTCACCACCACTGACTCCGAACGAAACTTTGTTTTGTAGGTCACCGACGGTGACCTCGTCCTCCTCCACTCTAATTTATTTCGACATCAACCAGATTCTACGACAACATATATCATAATCTAATTCTTCTCTCAACAGCCTATTTTGTAGTTCTTTAATGATAACTCTATTTGGCATCGGAAGATGATAATCTGAAAGGGAACATCATTTTTATTGAACAATTTTTCCAATTCAAATAAAACATAGTTTTTCAATCGTGATTCCAAAATTTGAAGATTTGGAAGCTCTAATATATTTCTTAACCTCCAAATGATATCACCTAAAATTTTTTTTCAATGTATTTTCAATAATTTGTTTGGCTTAGCTATTTTATAATAAACGATTAAGCTAATGAACAACTATCTTAATTCTGTTGATGTTGCCTAGTAATAAGCTTCATCCAATGCTTTATGCCATTCTTTATCATCTCCTAATAAACAAAGTACATTACATGCAGATTGGAATGTTGGATGGCCAATAGAATCTATAGTTTTAATTTCATCATAATTTCTATGTCCTACCACATTTAGAAGCATTCTTAACTAATATAGTTCATTTGAACTGGGATGAATATAAACTATTCTACCAATCCAATTTTTTTATCTTCTTCTTGTCCAGATTTTATTTGTAGAATTCTATACCCATTTTATTGAAAATTCAGCATAAGTCAAATGTTGAGTATCATCATATACTTCATTGGCTCTCATCTATTCTATAAACATTGTCTTATGTACATCTTTTCTTTGAAGAATAGATATCAAACTTTGACTTTCATGATAAATTATTCTATTCACAGATAGGAGATGTACAATCAATCGCTCAATAGTTGGTTTCTTAAAATGAATATCAAATAGAAACAATCTCCATGTAGATTTATATGCTGATAAATATCTATAGTCTAAATATATCTTAATCTCATCAACTTATTTATACTGCTATTTTTTGGTATCATTGTTAACTGATACATTTTCTATCACAATAGCCCTTATTCTCTCCATTCTTTTGTTGACATATTTGAATAGATATTTGATTAATCTTGACTTATTGCATTATTCAATATTTATATATGCTTGATAATGCATAATTAGATCCAAATTATATGGAACAACAAATCTATTATCAAGTTTTGCCCCATTTTCATCATTTCTCCTTCTATAAATAGCAAATCCATTATCATCGATCATTATTTGATTTTGAAAATTTTCATTTTTTTTTTTGAACAATGTTCTTTTTTCATACATGGTGATCCAAGATTATCTACACTATATGGACCATGCATTATAAATTTTATAATATGATCATATGCTATAGGATCAATTAATATGTCAGATAATTTTGTACTAATAATAGAATCAATATCCTTTATTTTTGGATACTTATATTTTGGTTTCAACCAAAGCAGAATATGAACATGTGGTAAACCTTGTTTTAAAATTCTATTGTATATAAAATTGCAAAAGACATAAAGAATGGGTGGGTTAAAATATTATTCATGATTCTATAAATTATTGTGTACATAAATAGTCCATGCTAAAAAATAGTATTTACCTATAGCCATTTTACCAAAATGGTGTTTTTTCATTATATTTGACATTAATTCTTCGAGTTTCATTTTAAAAACTCAACTCACAATGCCAGGTCTATCTTTAGGTCTTTGACCAAGAATTAGTTTTAAAACATCATGAATCTTTGGTCATTGTGCATAGCAGGTAAATGTAATGAATAAGTTAGGATGTCCATGCCATTTATGAATTACGATCGCATCCTGATAGTTCTGAGTCATATATTTTGGACTACCAATAAGACTTGATGGTAATATGATTCTTTATCAAATTGCATTTCTATCAACATCACCATGAATTACCGTGTCTTTAATTTCTTGATAAATTTTTGATCATAAATCTTCCTAATTTCTTCTAATATAATCCAATCTCTCTTCTCAATGCATGAGAAAGCATCAACTATATAATGTTGGGATAGTCTTGCTCCTCTTAGCAATATTTTACTCTCATTAACTCTTTGCTATATTCCACATGCATAGAATTTTCTCATAGTAACATATTGTCTAATGGTGGAACATTTGTTCGAAGAGCTTCTATATTTAATATCAGTTCTGAAACCATCTTCATCATGTAAAAATAAAATTAGATATTACATAGCCATGAAACTGAGATGTAGATCACTTATATGTTTTAGATCCTCTATTTTATGTTCAACAATAATATTGCATTGACGATCGAACTGATCTAGATCACCAATAATTAGACTAGCTATTTCAGAGCATGAAGGAGCACAATATTGTAGACCATCTCCATGACACTTTCCTAATAATTTTAATTGTATCGGTGCAAACTCTGATTGCTTAAAATGATCCCTTGCCATTCTAAAAGCTTTGACAATTTTATTTTCATCATCAAATATTTTTATTAATCATTGAACAGTATCTTGATCTATATCAATCTTATTATCATTTGAATTTAATGCTTTCATTCTATTATCCACCTCATTTGTAGTATCATATATATATAGCTATGCAAATTTAGATTTTTCTCCATCAATTGGAAGAAGCAAACTGATTTTGTGATGATTTTGACCATTAATGCAAAATATATATGGCTCTAATTTTCTGTTAATTATATTATGGATCTCGGCTCTTATTGATATAAATGCAAACTTTGAGTTGTATGTTCTAATATTTTTTCAAAATTTTGAAGTCCTCTTTCCTCCACTATGATCTAATAAAGCATTTAAATAAGTTGGACTCTCTTTCAATGGTTGCAAATAAATTCTTCCTTTACGGCAACATAGAGGAAAAATAAGTCTAGATGTATTTTTTGATTTCCACATATGTTCTTTATACCAAAATAATGCTCCATAGAATTGACATTCATGTTTAAATAATCCCAAGTATAATTGTTATGTAAAGCTTCCTACAACACGAAAAAAAAAAAGATGGAAAAGAATTTTTCTTTAGAATTTTTTATATCAAATTTTATCATTAAAATAACATTTTTTTTAAAAAAAACTTACTTCATCTTTTAAACGAAGATGCATTTGTATTTTCTCTATTAGATAATAATTGTTTGTTAACTGAAACCAAAGTGAATTAAAAATTCAAATAAAAAAATCTATATTATAAATGTAATTCCTAAATTATTTAACCATGAAAAAGAAAAAAAAATATACCTTCTTCCTTCCAAATCATCCTTAAAATAAAAGTTATCCATATTAGTTTCTGCCTCTTCATCTTGAATGATATTAACTTGAAAAAATTTATGGGCAATCAATCTCTATACCCGTACTTTCCAAATCATTGAACAATCGATCTTGATTAGAAATTTCAATACTTGGGCATACCATAGTTTCCAAATTTCCTTCATTGTTTGCTATAGAACTATAATGTATATGCATAGATTATTTATTCATAGTGATTGCACCTAAGTGATTATTATTTTCTGATAAATTTTGACTTCTTGTTTGATTTCTAATGCTCATTCTTCTCATTTGATTTTGCCTGTACATTTCCTCACCCTCACGATCTATACTATTTTTTTGGAAAAAGAAACTACAATTTTAAAAAGTATATATAACCACCATCAAATTAATAAAGTTAGCCTAAAAGGTATAAAACAAAATAAAGAGCATATAATTATCATGATACAATAATAAACTTTATAACAAAATATAAAATATAATTGACACTGCATTATAATATAAAAAAGTTAAGTTAAGGATAAAATATATGAAAAATACCTAAGTTGATAAATATACCGTTGAATTTGAAGCCAATCTTTTCAGTAGCTTGCAAAGATCAATGCCAATTCAATTAACAAAAATTGGTAATGAAATTTTTTTTAATAACTAAAATAATATTAAATATCTTTTAGTGAATATTTATCTTAACTTTAAAATATTCATTGGATCATTCGCATCTAAAATTATAGAAATAATACACCATAATACCTTAAAGATAGAAATAATATAGACAGTTTAAATGCATTGGCAATATATTTTATATTCTTATAAAAGAAATCTAGATACATGACGATTTTGTTTTTACATTAAAAAGATAAAGCACACCCCCTCCTCGAAAAAATAAAAAAAATATTCTTTGGAAGATAAAGTAGGACAGAACAACCAAAAGTCTTAATGATCTCCCCAAAACATCCAACAACCAATGCACAAAGAAACCATAAACTAAACCCCCCTACACATTATTCTTGCCAACTGATGACCTTGAATCCAAACTAAACATCTTCTTGTATTTTTTGACCTCCTTGTTCAACTCACAATAATCATCCATCAAACATTTATACCTATCGATTGATAATTTATGCTCCCACTGTAACTGCCTATGCTCGTACTGAAGATCTTCATACCCATTATTAACCCTTTCATATATATATATATATATATATATATATATATATATATATATATATATATATATATATATATATATATATATATATATATATATATATATATATATATATATTTGTAATATTCTTTATCATCATAATTAAAATCCGCAACTTCAAAGTTGAACTTCTCCTTTAATCGATCAATCACAAATCCAGCAGCTGATTCATCTCCCTTCTCCTAGTCCTTGCATGTGCAACCCTAAGTTTTCAAAGTCTTAGATGATTCACTTTTCTATTCCAACATAATTTCTACATGCAACTCCAAAAAATCATTATCTCAAATATTCATATTATAAATTGGTTTAGGAAACCCTAACTTATTAGTTATTTGTTCTAACATATTTTTTGATGATATTTTGATTAACTCCATTTCTGTAATCAAAATAAATTATAATATTAGATATTATAAGAAAAGAAGGGAAAAAAGCTAAGCATATTTAGAGTACTAATTTAAGAAATAAGAGGGAGAAAATTTCCTGGATACACTAAATTCATCTTTGCAAATATTCTAATTCTAGATTTTGGAATGTATGTAATATTTATAACAAATAATAATAAAAATTTAAATGTAACTCTATCAAAAGCTATAACATAATAGAGCAAATTTTATATATTTTCCATAATATTTAATCAAAAAAGGGAAAAATAAAATGATAAATTTTATGAGGAATTTTTTCATAGAGATGACTCAGCATCTAAACAAAGCACTTTTTTTATATCTATTAATTTCCTCCCATAATGCATTATAATTATTTTTTAAATCTCTATATTTATCAACAATCAAATCATAGCTCTGCTTTAGGGTTCTATGCCTGCTATCAAGATCATCATAAGCCATATTAATTTCTTGATATTGATATTTGTAGTCTTCCTTGTCCTCATAATTATGATCATCTGTTGCCCAGCTATGTAACTCAAGAGGGAGGGTGAACTGGAATTTTAAAATTTTAAAGCTAATTTAAAGATATCAAAATTGAATGATGATATGCAAGACGTGTGTGTGAAGCAATTTAGATTAGAAAAAAATAAAAGATTAGAGAGCAAGAATTTAACAAACTAAGAAAAGAAAGATAGCAAGCACACCATAAATAAGTAAGATTTATAGTAGTTCGGTACTTTTCTTGCACCTACATCCACTCTCTAAGCTCCTACTTGAGAATTAAAATCCACTAACCATATTCAAATTGAATACACCATTGAAAACCTCCAACCTTAGCTATCCCAAGTTAGAATACTTATTTTCTAGGTACAAGTCAAGCCAATATAATCCTATTCAAGGTTAGGATCAATCTTTCTAAGTTTTGGAATCTCTCAAAACTTGAATCAAAATAGTAAAGCAGAGTAAAAGATTTAATGATAATCAAATACAAGTTTAGCTCCCTTTGTGAGCAAATAAAATCTTAAGAATGCTTTTCACAATAGTGGAGAAAGCTTCTCTGATTTTTTTCAAGATTGTTGGAGACTTGAATGAGCTCTTGAGAGGTTGGTGAACTTGAAGATGAAAGCTTCTTTTCTTGATGAATACTTTTTGCTTAGGACTGATAATTGAATCACACCAATCTCGTATTTTTTCCTATTTAAAGCCTTTTAGATCTTCAATAGGTAGAGAAAAGAATCTGGACAAGATTTATAGCCATTGAAGATATTAAAGAAATCATTAAAATCTATCAAAATAAGAAAAAAATAGCCATTACAGAAAAAGTTTCATTGCAAGGGTCGACTCATGGGTCAACTCATGGCATAAGGGTCGATCTCGAGGTCGACCTCTGAGATAAAATTTAGAAAAATAGTCATTCTTTATTTTTAGCCTTCGAAATAGTAGAGGTCGATCCTTGGCATAGAGATAGCATGCCAAACAGCTCATTTCAGCAAGGAATGACCTAGGGGTCGATCCTTTCGCTTCAAACTTGATTTTCTTCCAAAATAAGCATCCAAAAATTATGGGACTGCCTCCAAAGGATTAGAAATCTTCTATACTTATTCTTAAGACTCTCAGATTAGAACTTGATAAAATTATGATTTTGCCCTTGAAGTATAAAAAGTTTTTTTCAAGCCAAATTCATTAGTAATCCCCTCAAATACTTTGTAATCATCAAAATCAATTCTTGGAGCAACAATCTTTCCTTTTTTGATGACAAAATTTTTGAGCATAAGCAAAAATAAAGCATGTAGAAGCATTGATTAAGGATTTCAAAAATTTTGAAGGAATATGCTATATCACATACTAGGATATTATATTTAATTATTTAACCAATATGACATCAAGAGTAGTTTGATGATTACTTATAGTCAGGCATTTAAATGATTTACAAAAATATTTGACTTACTTATTCTTTTTATCAATTTTACTTCTATTTTATTTCTTTTATCAATTTTATTTTTATTTTAATTTTTTATCAATTTTAATTTAATTTTGCTTATAGCCTAATTTTATTTACTCTACTCCCCCTTTTTGACATTATCAAGTAAGATCTTAAATGATTTTAAAATTAAAAAATGAAAAAGCCTCTTCCTTAAGTTATTTCATATGTTTTTCTGTTAGAACAAAAGTTTATAACATAATGAACGTTCAATTTACAACATAATGATCATAATAAAATTTAGTCAATTCATAAAGATTTTATTTTACATCATTCAAATAACATCATCACATATTTACATCCAAATGATTATCATAACATCAAGTCATTAAAATATATAAGTGCTAAACATACAAAATATAAAGGTATCAAAAGTATTCATGAGAATTAGACCATCAAAATATACAAAATTCATGGATACAACTATTAATGACCCAAACAGCCAATAGTACCAATACCATAAGTTTAATCTAAAAAAAAAATATAACCAATAATGACTTGATCAATAACTCATAGAAATAACTAAGAGATACTAGATCATAACTTAATATAAAGATGACTAAACTAAATTTAGTAGAGATCACGGCTGGAAGCATTTGAATTAGATGAGAAATCATAGATGTGATGGAGTATATCAAATGATTTATGTATCAAATTCAGAAAATTGAATCAAATCAAATGAATCATTTTCTCTTTAAAAGCTTATCTTTTAAAATTTTTTTCTTTATAGAAATTAGCTTAAATTCAAATATCAAAGGCTCTCCCCTTTTTTAAATGAATATGATTCTTTGAACAAATTTTTAAGTATGTACTTTTAAGCTTTAAGAAGATTAGAGCTTTTCAAAAATTTAAATAGTAGAATCAAGCATAATATTTAATTTATTATTCATTTTTTTTAAAAAAATAAATTTTAGTTAATTAAGCTCAAAAAAGATATATATCAAAAATATATCGAGCAAAATAAAGATAGTATCAAAGCAAAAATAATTTTATAAAGATTTCTAAAGGTACATTAAAAATTTTATATTATATTCATATTTTTAAATAAGTTTTAAAATTAGAAGTATGTATCAAAATTAATTTATTTGGAGTAAGAATATATTTTAAATTATCTTTAACTTTAATTAGTTATCAAAAATGATTTGACAATCAAATCAATTGAATTTAAACTGAATAATCACATGAAGGCTTAAGTTAAAAGGATCATAAAACTATCAAAGTTTATTGTCCTTAACTCAAATTAATTAGAATATTCAGTCAAGGCTAACTAGATAATATTTAACAAATAAACATCTTTTTCCTTATTTTTTAAGAGTAAATACTAGAAAATTCATCACATAATATTTTCTCCCCCTCTTTTTCATAATTATTATTAGATAAATTTATCTTTTAGCTTTTCTTTCCTATTTTGAAAGAATACAATAAATTTAGAATGAATACTTTTTTTTTAAAACTATTTTTGAACAACATGGATTAAAAATACATCTCTCCCTTTTTGAATAATATAAATACATTAAACAAAATTATTTTAAACTTCAAAAATTCAAGAGAGATGGAATATTTCAAAGATTAAAGATTTTAAATAGATCATTCAAAGTAAATTATAAGATATATTTAGTTCTTCAAGGATCAACTCTTCTTTTCTTTTATTTTATATATATATATATAGATTAAGATCAATAAAATAGAAAATAAATGGTAAGCTATCTAATATCAATTAATTAAAAACTAAAGTTCTCTTTTAAGATCAAAAATAATTTCTTGATACCAATTAATTTTCAAAAAAAATAAATGATATGATCAAAATGTGTAAAATATAAATAGTTGCTTAAAATAAATCAAATAATCAAAATCATTAGAATGCTCAAATAAATTCATGAGATAAATGAAATATAATTATTTATCCATGATTTTTTTATTAAGTTTAAAAATAATTTTTCTTCTTATAGTCAAGAAAAAGATAAGGAGGATGGATAATTTTTAACTTAAAGTAATAAAATTAAGTCTTCGGGATTGATCCAAAAATATTAGTAGAGGATAAGTTGGGATCAAAAGAAGGATATCTAAACAAAAGGATCTAGAATTTTCAATTCTCTCCTAATTTCATAAAATTTATCTTCACTCAGAGCCTTAGTAAAAATATCAATCAATTGATTTTCAGTACAAACATAATCAAGAATTATGTCATTATTTTGAACATGCTCTCTTATGAAATGATGTTTTATTTCAATGTATTTTGATCTAGAGTATTGGATTGGATTCTTAGATTTATAGCACTACTATTATCATATCTTATGGTAGTTTTGTTTAGTTTGATGTCAAAGTCCTCAAGTTATTGCTTAATCCATAAGATTTATACACAGCAACTTTCGACTGTAATGTATTCGACCTCAGCCATAGACAATGCTACCAAATTTTATTTCTTGCTAAATCAAGAGATTAAGTTAACTCCTAGAAATTAACAAATTTTACTAATGCTTTTTCTATCTAATTTACATCCAAAAATGTCTGCATCTGAATATCCAATTAAATTGATTGATGAATTCTTAGAGTACCATAAATCTATGAATTGAGTTTCTTTTAGGTATTTAAGTATTCTTTTTACAGCATTTAAATGTGATTCTTTTGAATTAGATTGAAATCATGCACATAAATAAATACTAAATATGATATCTGATCTACTAGCAGTTAAATATAATAAAAAACCAATCATGCCTCTATAAAGTTTTTAATCAACACTTTTATCTCCTTCATCATTGTCAAGCTTACATGATGGACTCATGGAGGTAGCAATTGCTTTGGAGCTCTCCATCCTAAATCTCTTGAGTAGTTCTCTTGTATACTTGCTTTGAGTGATGGAGATCCCTTATTTTATTTATTTAATTTAAAGTTCGAGAAAGAATGTTAGTTCATCCATCATGCTCATCTCGAACTTTTCTTACATGAGCTTAGCAAAATCTTGACATAAAGTTTCATTAGTAGATCCAAATATAATATCATCAACATATATTTATATTAATAAGATGTCATCATGATCTCTTTTAATGAAAAGGATTGTATCTATATTTTTTCTTGAAAATCCATTTAGAAAAGTATTTTTAACATCCATTTGAAATAGCTTGAAATTCATAAAGCATACATAAGCGAGTAAAAGTCTAATTACTTCTAGTCTAGCAACAGGTGCAAAGGTTTTATCAAAATTAATTTTTTCTTCTTGATTATAATTCTTTGTAACTAATCTTGCTTTATTTCTAATTATATTTTTATTTTCATCCAATTTATTTCTATATACCCATTTTGTACCAATTATTGGATAATTTTAGGTCTTGATACTAAGGTCCATACATTATTTCTTTCAAATTGATTAAGTTTCTCTTGCATTGCATTTATCCAATTATAATCTTTTTCGACTTCATCAATGGTTTTGGGTTCAAAATGAGAAATAAATGCAAAATATTTGCATGCATCTCTAAGTAAAGAGCGAGTTCTTATCCCATGTATAGGATCACTAATAATTAGTTCTTTGGGATGATTGTGAACATACCTCCATTCTTTTGGAAGATCATTTGTACCATGAGATTATTTTTATTGTCCTTCACTCTCAATTTCTTGCTTGTCTTTATGATTCTCTTCATTTTGAATTATTGAATCCTTTAGGATGATCTCCTTCATTCCTTCTATAAGAGAATCTGCATCATCAATACCCTCACTTTTTCTTGATGGAAGATTATTAGTCTCATAAAAAATAATATGTATTGACTCCTCTACTACTAAGATTCTTTTGTTAAAAATCTAAAAGCTTTACTAGAAGAGGAGTAATAAAAAAAAATAGCTTCATCGGATTTTGCATCAAGTTTACCTAGTTTTTTTTTTACCATTGTTCAAAATAAAACATCGGCAACCAAAAACATAAAAATATGCAATGTTAGGTTTTTTCCTTTCCAAAGCTCATAAGATATTTTCTTTAAAATTGATCTAATTTGGGTATGATTTAAGATGTAACATGCTGTGTTAATTGCTTCTACCTAAAAGTATTTTGAAAGGTTGCTTTTACATAACATAGTACGAGCCATTTCTTCTAGAGTTCTATTTTTTCTTTCTATTACTCCATTTTGTTGGGGTGTCCTAGATGCTAAAAAATTATGGCTAATTTCTTTTTCATCATAAAATTTTTCAAAATCTTGATTTTCAAATTCGGTTCCATGATCACTTCAAATGCTTTGAATTAAAAATCCTTTTTCATTTGTAACTTTTCAGTAAAATTTTATGAAATTATGAAAAATTTCATCTTTATGTGCCAAAAAGAAAATTCATGTAAAACGTGAGTAGTCATTGATAATTATAAAATCATAACATTTTTCATCTAAGCTTGCTGTTCTTGTAGGGCCAAATAAATCTATATGCAAAAGTTCCAATGGCTTAGAAGTTGAAATAATGTTCTTAGATTTGAATAAAACTCTTATTTGTTTACCTAGTTGGCATGCATCATAAATTTTATCTTTTTCAAAGTTTAATTTTGATAAATCGGTAACTAATTTCTTTTTGATAAACCTTAAAAGTGAATGCATACTAATGTGTACAAGCTTATGATGCCAAAGCCAACTAGTCTCATTAATTTTGGCATTCATAGCTACTAGATATTGCATGTTTATCATAGAAAGATCATTCAAATCTACCATATAAATATTACCATGCTTATGACCAAATAACTTAATGCCATCATCATTGGAACTAGTTACAATGCACAATGAAGATTCAAAAATAACTTTGTAACCCTTGTCACAAAGTTGACTAAACTTAAGAGATTATATTTTAAACCATCTACTAATAAAATATTTTCAATATACTTGGAGGGAGTGATACTGACATTATCTATATCAATGATCTTTTCTTTGCCATTATCTCCAAATGTGACCATCCCTCCATTTTTAGCATCAAGCATGATGAATTGGGACTCATCATCGGTCATGTATCTTGAGCATTCGCTGTTAAGATACCATCTTCGATTTTCTCCTTTGGATGCAAGACACATCTACATGTAAAATCAAGTCCTTACTCTAGGTATCCAAGTTTTCTTGGGTCTTTTATGGTTAGTTACAATGGTTCTTTTTGGAATCCATATTTTTTTTACATTTGAATTATTAGAGAAGCATGTATAAGATTTGTGTTCTAATTTTACCATATTTAAAGCAAGTAATATTTAAAAATTTATTACTTTATGAATTTATAAAAATATTTTTTAAAAATTTTTGATTTCTTAGGGAGTTATAGCCTAGATCGACTTTATCATAAATGGTCTTTTGATTTTCAAGAATCATATGAAGCTTATTTGAACTCAAAGTAAATTTTTTAACTATCAATTTTAAATTATCGATTTTATTTTTAAAATTTAGATTCTCTTGAGTTAAGACTAATTTTTCACTTAGGATAGTTTCATTTTCTTTTAGCAAGACTTGATTTTTTAATTTTAGATCTTTATTTTTAGTTCCTAACTTCTTTAAATCATTTACTAAATCATAGAAGGCTTCTTGAAGTTCTTTGAATGTAAATTCATTTGAGATTTTAGCATTTACCTCATTCTCATATGCCATAAGATATAGGTTGGTTTGTTCATGAGCTTCTTCATCTTCTATTTCATCGAATTCCTCTTGTTGAGTGATAGATTTAAGGGCTATTGTCTTCTTTTTCTTGACATATTCTTCTTGATGTTGTTTTATGCTTAGCTCGTGCATCATTAGTGATCCTAGAAGCTCCTCTAAGAGTAAAACATTCAGATCTTTGGCTTCTTGGATTGCAGTCACTTTGGCCTCCCATATTCTTGACAAAGATCTAAGAATCTTTCTCACAAAGTCACTGTTAGAAAAGATTTGCCAAGACTTTTAAGACTATTTATAATATCCATAAATCTAGTAAACATTATAGTTATTGACTCATCATGCTCCATTTTGAAAAGTTCATATTTGTGTACAAGCATGTTAATTTTTGACTCCTTAATTTGATTAGTGCCTTCATAAATTACTTCTAACCTATCCCATATTTTCTTAGTCGATATGCATGTTGAAATATGATTAAATTTATTAGCATCTAGAGTACAATATAAAACATTCATGGCTCTTGCATTGAGTTGAGTGATTTTCTTATTAATCTCATCCTATTCCTTTTCGGATTTAATTGATTCCTCACCATCAATTATCTTAGTGGGTGTGTGTGGTCCATTAACTATCATACTCCACATATTATAGTTAAGTGTTTGTATAAAAATTCTCATCTGAGCTTTTCAGTAGGTATAGTTTGACCCATTGAAAAATGGAGATCGGTTTGTGGACTACCTCTCATCTAGAGAAATACTAACTTGGGTTGTCATAGATCTTTGGCTCTTTGATGGTTAAATCAAAGTAGGGCTAGAGCACTAGGCTCTGATATCATTTGTTGCCCAGCTATACAACCCAAGAGGGGGATGAATTAGATTTTTAAAATTTTAAAGCTAATTTAAAGATATCAAAATTAAATGATGATATGCAAGACGTGTGTGTGAAGGAATTTAGGTTAGAAAAAAATATAAAAATTAGAAAGCAAGAATTTAACAAACTAAGGAAAGAAAGATAGTAAGTACATTATAAATAAGCAAGATTTATAGTGGTTCTGTGCTTTTCTTTCACCTACATTCACTTCTTAAGCTCCTATTTGAGAATTAAAATTTATTAATCATATTCAAACTGAATACACTATTGGAAACCTCCAACCCTAGCTATCCTAAGCTAGAATACTTGATTTTTGGATACAAGCCAATCCAATACAATCCTATTCAAAGTTAGGATCAACCTTCCCAAGTTTTAAAAATTTTCAAAACTTGAATCAAAATAGTAAAGCAGAGTAAAAGATTTAATGACAATCAAATACAAGTTTAGCTTCCTTTGTGAGCAAATAAAATCTTAAAAATGCTTTTCACAATAGTGGAGAAAGCTTCTCTAATTTTCTTCAAGATTGTTGGAGACTTGAA
Organism: Cocos nucifera; assembly: GCA_006176705.1. Classification (NCBI taxonomy): domain Eukaryota; kingdom Viridiplantae; phylum Streptophyta; class Magnoliopsida; order Arecales; family Arecaceae; genus Cocos; species Cocos nucifera. The sequence goes on from QRFJ01000321.1 coordinate 1,109,246, forward strand.
TGAGCTTTTGAGAGGTTGGTGAACTTGAAGATGAAAACTTCTTTTCTTGATGAATACTTTTTGCTTAGGACTGATAATTGAATCATACCAATCTCTTATATTTTTTTCTATTTAAAATCTTTTAGATCTTCAATAGGTGGAGGAGAGAATCCTGGGCAAGATTTATGCCATTGGAGATATTAAAAAAATCATTAAAACCTGCCAAAATAAAAAAAAAATAGCCATTGCAAAAAAAATTTTGTTGTAGGGGTCGACTTATGGCACAGAGGTCGACCTAGAGGTCAACCTCTGAGACAAAATCTTGAAAAATAGTCGTTCTATATTTTTAGCCTTTGGAACAATAGAGGTCGACCCTGGGCACAGAGACAGCATGCCAAACAGTTCGTTTCAGCAAGGGATGACCTAGGGATCGACCCTTTTGCTTCAAACTTGATTTTCTCCCAAAATAAGCATCCAAAAATCATGGGACTGCCTCCAAAGGATCAGAAATCTTCTATACTTGCTCTTGAGGCTCTCAGATTGGAACTTGATAAAATTATGATTTTGTCCTTGAAGTACAAAAAGTCTTTTTACAAACCAAATTCATTAGTAATTTTCTCAATTGCTTTATAATCACCAAAATCAATTTTTGGAGCAACATCATCGACTTCAAACCCAAAAACATCCTTTAGAAGTTTTATTGCTTTCTCCACTGCATTTTCTTCGGATTTAATCAGCAGCCTCCCTAGTCACCCCTATATCACAATAAACTCAAGTGAATCATCTTCATGCTTCTCTCTTGGTTCAAGAGCAATTTAAATATAAGTCTTGAGAAAACTGGAATGATGTAGTTTGAAACCATATTATGGTGGCATAAATCCTAACTTAGTAGTAATTTCTTGCAGTATAATTTTTATAGAAATTTTAATTAAACTCATTTCTATAATTATAATAAATATTTAAATTAGCATTATAAAAGTATTTTGCACCTAACTTTATAAAAATAAAATTAAATAAATCTTATATAAAAAATATAAATAATTAAATTTGACTAAACCTTATATATATATGTATGTGTATATATGTACATATCCTCTATATTGTTATATATAAATATCTAAACACAAAACAAAAAAAAAAAGAGGAAAAAATAAAAAAAACCATGCCAATTTACCTATAGATAAATTATGAGGACACTTGCATAGAATCCAATACAAAATCATTTTTTCATAATGTTTTTATATAGATAACTGCATATTTTCTAAAAAAATCTTTGCTCTATAGGTCCTAGGCACATACTATTATTATATGCCTCTCTTTTTAAATCCCATAACCCTAACCCTTCTACCCATTCACCCACCGCCGCCCCTTCCCCATCTCCCATCTCTGTCTTCTTTGCCTCTCTCCTGATCTAGCACTGCCCCCTCTCCATCTCTCTCTCTTCTCACCCACCTACCCACCGCATGCTGCCCCTTCCCCACATCTCCCTTTATTTTCCAACTCTCTCCCAATCCATTGCCGCTCCTTCCCCATCTTCCTTTCTTCTTCACCGCCCCTTCACTGCCCCATCCTCGATTCCAAAACTCACCACCATACTGCCTCCTCTTTGCCATGAGGCCACCTTGATAGTTGGGTCCCTACTCTTTGCTGTCCTTTCCTCATCTGGCACATAGACACCGATGGTCTATCTCTAGAAAAAAATGGATATTTTTCATCCCTTTTTTCTCTCATCTCTTATTAACAATTACTCTTTTTTTTTTGATTTCTTTTTCCATCACCACTCCTCTACACATTTTCCTTTTTTCTACCCACCCTTTCTTTTTCCCCATTTCTCTTCTCCATCGCAGGCTCACTGGCCATTTTTTTCTCATGTTTCCAATCATCTTCTCTGA